>JAYESA010000008.1:189092071-189372071 GCA_036927795.1 Iris macrosiphon | reverse complement strand
GATCTTCTTTACTTTTTCCACCGTACGAACAACCAGTTCTGGTCCCAAGATCTGTCTTTCGCCAACATCGCTCCAGCATACTGGGGAACGATATTTCCTGCCATACAATACTTCAAAGGGAGCCATTTGAATGCTCGCTTGATAGCTATTATTGTAGGAAAATTTCACCAGGTGCAAATGATCTTTCCATGATCCGCTGAAATCAAGCATGCAGGCTCTCAGCATATCTTCTAGTGTCTGGATGGTGCGCTCTGATTGGCCATATGTCTGTGGGTGGTATGAGGTGCTGAACTTGAGGCGGGTACCAAGACTTTCTTGTATACTTTGCCAGAAGTAAGATGTAAATCTCGTATCTCTGTCAGACACTATGTTGACTGGTACTCCATGCAGACGTACTATCTCCTTCATGTACATGTCCACCAAGTCTTCGGTAGATTGTCCGACTCTGAAAGGTAAGAAATGAGCAGCTTTTGTGAGTCTATCTACGATCACCCATACATCATTACGACCACTGGGACTGTCACGACCCGCACCCGGAAATTCGGGCACGAGTGCGTGGGTACGTCCAGCCTACGCCGCAGAGTCGACGGTAGTACGCTGTCTAGGTCAAATCCACAGTTAACTAATCTAGCTCATTGACAAATAGCATAGGCAAGATAATAAAGGAAACAGATACTTAAGATTTCAAATAAAGTAAATGCGACAACAGATTCAAATATTTTAGTACAGAAAATCAGAATAAAATCGGGGACAAACCCGATTACTAAGATAAGAGCAATAAATAAAAATAGCTACTGCTATCTACTCTGCAGCAGGGGTCTCCTGGGTGGGATCTGGCTCCTCATAAGTATCATCTGTACCCTCATAGGGACCATAATATATAGGGGCAAAGTCCTCATCATCGCCTAAATCAACGGATCCAGTCAGGAAAGGAGCAAAGTACACAATGCACAACAAGATTAAACTAAATATTTATGACAATTAAATTGAGTATCAATATTGAGAAATTGCATAAAAGAATATCAATATCTCAGAGTTAAAAACTATAAACAGGAATATGAGAAAACAGAAATAAATGAGACAGGAAAGAAACTACAACAGTCAGCAAGAAATATAACAAGACCAGAAACTATCTGTGTGAACTTGTGTTTGATTTAGAATACATAGTTGGCATGTAGGGGTTTATAAGGCTAATTCAGCCGTCATAAACGGCTATTAAACAGGGAAAATCGAGATCCGGCTGAGGGCACAGTCGCGTACCAACAGCTATTAAACATGGCAGGGGAAAGGGTAAACTACATGCCTTCTAGTATTCTCCCACCCGACATGAAAACAAGACATGAACTCCAATATTCAAGACATGAAATCAAGTATTCCTAAAACTAGGAGTAATCATCAAGGGTACTAGTAAAGCAGGGAATTAATTATCACAATATAAAGATTTAACTTGAAGTGCAGGTACTTGCCTGTTGTTTGGATCCAATTAATTGTACGCGGTAAAATATTCCAGAGATGATTCCAAAAGCTGAAATAGACATTACCATCACACTCAGAAGATGTCAAATAGCTAGAAACGCCTGTCCTTGGGTCCAATTTGGAGACAAGGGCAAAAATGGCAGTTTTGGGTCAAAACGGGGTCCGCCGGTGGGCCCGCTTTGCACCGAAAAACGTGTCCGGGTAAACGGTCTTCAAATTCACCAAACTTAGTGTCAACAGGTTAGGAACGCTGATACGAACCCAACGGAACTTCCAGAATTGGATTCCGATGAGCCGATCACAAAATCGTCCGTCGAGCGGGGCCTGTGGGGCCCACGACACGCGATTTCGTCAACGTTCTCAGAATCGAACCAAACTTGACCCACAGGACCAGCGTATCGCTACGAGTCTGATGGCGCAAGTTTCGTCTCGATCCGACGAGTGTACAAGAAGTTAGGGCAAATTACAGAAAAGTCGGATACGGGGCGATGTCTGCGGATACGCGTTGATTCCGGTGTACACGCACACCCGAATCAGCTTCCGCGAAATCTCACACGTCCGTATCGACGGTGCGCACGTATCTGTGAACACCGCACGCGACCAAGTCATCCCGTTTGGCGGGGCGTACTCAGTTCAGGGGTGAAACAGGGTCTGGTTTTTCCTGTTTTTGGATCGCGGTGTGCGATCACCACAGGCCGCGATGCCCCGAGCGGTTTATTCGGGCACCGAGAGGGTCATACAGAATTCGCAACACAATTTGCGGAATCGAAAACGGAGCTACGAGCAAAAAGTTACACGCACCTGAAGGGGACCCGAAAACTGGGAGAAAGCCGTGTCCGTGTCGTGTCCGACACGACACGAGAGTTGGGAAATAGGGTTAGGGTTCAGGGGAAACCGGCCGTAGACGGCGGTGCGTTGGCCGGCGGCGTGCTGGGAGGCCGAGGGCGGCCCGCCGGAGAGCGGGGCGGAGGCGCGGCGGAGGCGCGGCGGGGCGGCGCCGGGCTGTCGGGGACGGCTGCTGTTGCTGCTGTGGGGGAGCCGGAGTCGACGGGAAGGGCGGAGGACGGAGAGGAAGGAGGAGGAGGAGGCTGGGCAGGGCGGAGCTGGGGGCTCAGGCGGCGGCGCGGCGGTGGCGTCGACGGGGAGGGGGCTAGGGCGGTGTGGCCGGAGAGGGGAGAGGGAAGGGGATTTATAGGTGGCCGGGGGCGAGGCGCTAGCCGGAGAAGGCGGAGGCGCTGGGAAAAGTGGCGCCGGAAATGGCGGGGGCGACGACGTGGGGGGCTGGCTGCCGGATACGGCGGAGGACGAGGGCCACGCGGGGAGAGGGGTTGGCTGGGGGACCGGGTCTCTAGGCTTGCGGGTCGGGTCTCCGGCAGACCCGCCCGACCCGCAAGGGAAACGGGCTGGGCTGGGCTTCGGCCCACTGGGCCGGGCCGGCCCAGGAAGAGAGAGAGAGAAAAAAATAATATAAATAATAACAAATATAATAAAGTCAGTTAATAAATTAATTAATTAATTAAAATAGTTTTATTGCCTTTAAAATAGGTCTGAGGCCCAGAAAAATTCAGAAAAATTACCCTAAGTCCAGTTTTTCATTTTACACCCAAAAATATTATTTCCATGATATTTTAATATTATTTATTAACAATTAAAAATTATTTAATAATTAAGAACCTTGATTTTAATTTCAGAAAATTCCCAGAAAAATTCCAAAAAATTGGAAAAAATCCAAGTTTTAATAATTTAAAAATTCAGGGGGTTTACAATCTACCCAACTTATAAAAATTTCGTCCTCGAAATTTAAGAATAACAATGGCACGAAAAGGAAAGGCCGAGAATTAAAATATACCTCAGGGTTCAAAAAGATAAGGGTAGCGTTCTCTAATCTCGTCTTCTCGCTCCCAGGTGGATTCGCCGGGAGAATGGTGCTTCCAAGCTACGCGAACAAGAGAAATAATCTGGTTCCGTAGAACTTTCTCCGATCGATCCAGTATCTCCACGGGTTGCTCTTGGTAAGTCAAACTTGGGCCTACTTCGAGCTCTGAGTGATCCAAAATGTGGCTGGGATCTGACACGTACTTTCTCAGCTGCGACACGTGGAAGACGTTATGGACTCCATCCAGAGAGGGTGGCAATGCCAGTCGGTATGCCACTTCTCCGATTTTCTCCTGTATGCCAAAAGGTCCAATAAATCTTGGGCTGAGTTTTCCACTCCTTCCGAACCTAATGGTGCCACGTGTCGGAGAGATCTTCAAGAATACCAGTTCTCCAACCTTTAAAATAGAGTCATAATCAAGTCTTAGTTGCATAATCATAATGTTTAAATTGACTTGAATTTCATAAATTTAATTACCTCAAAATCTAAGGGCCTTCGGTGGCTATTTGCCCAATGTTGTTGCATGTCTTGAGCCACCCGAAGTCTTTTCCTTATTTGTTTTACCTTCTCAGCTGAATCGATCACTATCTCAGGTCCCAGTAGGGCTCTTTCTCCAACGTCGTCCCATGATAGCGGGGTACGACATCTTCGTCCATACAGAGCTTCAAATGGAGTCATCTCAATACTTGCTTGGTAACTGTTATTATAAGAGAACTCCACCAGATGTAGATAGTCTTCCCACGATCCTCCAAAATCCAGAACACATGTACGGAGCATATCTTCAAGGGTCTGGATTATACGTTCCGATTGTCCATCTGTTTGGGGATGATAAGCTGTGCTGAATTTGAGTTGAGTCCCCAGGCTGGCTTGTAGGCTCTTCCAGAAGTGAGAGGTGAATCTTGAATCTCGGTCGGAGACAATACTTACTGGAACTTCATGCAACCTAACAATATGTCTGATATATAAATCTGCCAGGTTCTCTGTAGATAGCCCTACTTTGAAAGGTAGAAAATGTACAGACTTGGTCAGTCTATCTACTATCACCCAAATTGCATCCTTTCCACTAGGTGTCCTTGGAAGTCCGGAAACAAAATCCATTGTAATATGTTCCCACTTCCACTCTGGAATGGGTAGAGGTTGAAGCAATCCTCCAGGTCTTTGTCTTTCTGCCTTGACTTGCTGGCACACTAAACAACGAGATACGAACCTGGCTACTTCTCTTTTTATGCCATGCCACCAAACATGCGTCCTCAGGTCCTTGTACATCTTGTTGGCTCCTGGATGTATAGAGTATTGCGATCTGTGCGCCTCTTGCATAATTTCTTCTCTTATATCTCCTTGAGGTACACATAATCTATCTCCATGCCTCAGTGATCCATCTTCATGAATTCTGAAATCTTCCACTAATCCAGCTTGTACTTGACCTCGAAGGCTTCGCAGGCCTTCGTCTTGAAACTGAGTCTCCTTGACCTTATCTATTAAGGAAGACTGAATCTGCAAGTTCATCATTTGGCCTTCTTTTCCTGGGATAATTACCTCAATACCTAAACTTTCCAAGTCCTCGAGCAAGTGTCTGTCCATAGTCAAGTACATCGCCATAGGATATCTGCTGAGAGCATCAGCAACTACATTGGCCTTCCCAGGGTGATATTGAAGGGTGATATCAAAATCTTTCATTAGTTCCAGCCACCTTCTTTGCCTCATGTTCAGCTCTTTCTGAGTGAAGATATATTTTAGACTTTTATGTTCCGTAAATATTTCCACCCTTTCTCCATAAAGATAATGCTTCCATAGCTTAAGAACAAAGATGACAGCTGCCAGTTCTAAATCATGAGTTGGATAGTTCTTTTCATGAGATTGAAGCTGTCTAGAGGCATATGCTATCACTTTCTTGTTCTGCTCCAATACACAACCTAGACCTTTTCCAGAAGCATCACTATAAATAGCGAATCCTCAGGTTCCAGAAGGTAAGGTCAGAATAGGGGCAGTAGTCAGCCTTTTCTTCAATTCTTCAAAAGCATGCTGACATTCCTCAGTCCAGGTGAACCCTTCATCCTTCCTTGTTAATTTTGTCATGGGTTCCGCAATCCTAGCAAAGTCCTTCACAAACTTCCGATAGTAGCCAGCTAGTCCCAGGAAGCTTCTAATCTCTGCTACAGAGTCTGGAGTGGGCCATGATTCTACTGCCGCTATCTTCTTAGGATCTACTGCTATTCCATCTCCAGTCACAACATGTCCCAAGAATTCTACTTTATCTAGGAAGAATGCACATTTAGATAATTTTCCATAAAGTTTTTCCTTCCTCAAAGTCTCCAATGCTAACCTCAAATGTTCTTCATGTTCTTCGGGGGTCTTGGAGTAGATCAAAATATCATCAATAAAGACCACTACAAATTTGTCTAGATATTGCTGAAAGACTCTGTTCATCAAGTTCATAAAAACTGCTAGAGCATTCGTCAACCCGAACGGCATTACTAAGAATTCGTAGTGTCCGTTCCGGGTATTGAAAGCAGTTTTAGGGATGTCTTCCTTTCTCACCCTTACTTGGTGGTAACCAGACCTCAAATCAATCTTTGAAAATACCCGAGCTCCACTCAACTGATCAAATAAGTCATCTATCCTGGACAGGGGATACTTATTCTTAATTGTTAAGGCATTCAAGGCCCTATAGTCAATACACATTCGGGACGTTCCGTCCTTCTTGGGCACAAATAATACTGGAGCTCCCCAGGGTGAGACACTAGACCTAATGAAACATTTGTCATCTAGCTCTTTGATTTGCTCATTTAGTTCTATTATCTCCTTCTTGTTGATTCTGTAGGGATTTTGAGATACTGGTGCTGCTCCCGGCACTAAGTCAATAGAGAATTCAACTTCTCGGTCTGGGGGTAAGCCTGGGAGATCCTCAGGGAAGACATCAAGGTATTCAGAGATGATAGGTAGTGGCAATTCTTCTGTTACTAGGGCTCCATAAATTTTGTTACTACCCATTTCTCTAGAACCTCTAGCAAATTCAAATTATGGCTTGTCAGGGGGCCTGAAGATTACACTACCTCTGTGGCAGTCTATAGTGGCATGATGTTGACTCAACCAATCCATACCCAGTATAATATCAAAACTGGGAACTGGCATTACAAGTAGCCTAGCATACAGTTCTCTTCCACATAAGGTAATAGGACAATTGTTACAGGCATCACTAACCGGGATGATTCCTCCACCGGTAATGATCTTATAATAATTCCTAAGGGGTTTAGTGATTAAGCTATGCTTCATAAGGAAATCTACTGACATGAATGAATATGAAGCTCCATAATCAAATAAAGTAATGGTTGGTATTGAATTTATAAGCACAGAACCTGTGATCACGTCTGCTGGGGCTTCAGCTTCTTCCAGAGTCATTGCATAAGCACGGCCTTGCTGCGGTGCACCCCTCTGTTGCTGCTGTTGGTGCTGAGCAAAGCGTTGTTGTTGTGTTGGAAGCGGGGGTCCCCTCTGTTGTGCTGCTGGGGCCCTGGACTGGACTGGAGCCTTTGGTGCAGTGGTGCATCCTTGAGCAGCAGGACAGTCCCTCATTTGATGCGCTGCTGAGCCGCAGTAGAGGCAGGCACCTAGCCTCTTCCTGCAAACTTGCCAAGTGTGACCTGGTTTTTGGCAAAAGTTACAAGCGGCAGCTTGTTGGTTCTGTCCTTGAGCCTGGTGTTGGGGTGCTGGAGCTCGAGGGAGAGGACGCTGAGTTTGCTGCGGGGCCCTCTGCTGTTGTTGTTGTTGAAAAGGGCGTTTGTTGGGTCCCGCATTTCCGGTATATCTCTCTCGCTTTAGTTTATGCCCCATGTATCTCTCAACGCCTTATGCCACGCTCAAGATTTCCTCATAGGTGCGAGCTCGGCTGGTGGTGACAGCAAGGCGAATGTCCGGAGACAGCCCCTTCTTGAATCTACGGGCTCTGTCCTCCGGGGTACGAACCATGTACTCCGCAAAGTGGCTCAACCTGCTAAATTCAGCAGTATACTCATCAACAGATAGGTTACCTTGTTCCAGTCTCTCGAATTGGCTTTCGAGAGCTTCCCGAGCCACTTCGGGGTAGAATTTCTCCTTGAATAGCCTCTTGAAGTCCTCCCAGGTGAGGTCAGGAGCAGATAGTTGGGGTTCATCTCTGAACCAGGTTCGAGCTATGTCGAACAGTTGTAGGCTTGCGGACTCTACTTTGAGATCATCAGGGACCCGAGCAGTCTTCAGGAGTCTCTCGACATTCTCTATCCACTCATCGGCATAGAGAATGCCCTCAGTTCCGTAGAATTCCAGGGGTCTAAGGTTCTTGAAGTCTTTGGCACTCCCTGGCCTCTTGAGTGGCGACTCCAGGGACCTAAGAGCTTCTGAGAGGCTGGTCCGCAGAAGTGCAGTCTGTTCTTTCTGGGATTCCACTAGTCCCTGGAACACTCCAAGTAGCTGTGCCCCATCCAGAGTAACTGCCGGAACAGATGGAGGCGGCGGGAGTGCAAGAGTTTCGGGCACACTCTGCTCAGCTGGTTCTGATGTGCCTCCTACTGTATTCCTTGTCTGGACCATTCTGAAAGATTAAGGGATAGGAAGATCAGAATAGATTACTTGGAAATCAAGGGCGATAGGAAAATTGAGCAGAAATAATATCAAGAATTGAAATAAGGACCCTATACTGTGAATGAGCTTTTCCTAGAATCCTCAATCTTATTCCACACCCTATCCTAGGGTATTACCCTATTTAAAGATAGGACATGCATGGGCCACCATAAAAACGTGTCACGACCCGCACCCGGAAATTCGGGCACGAGTGCGTGGGTACGTCCAACCTACGCCGCAGAGTCGGCGGTAGTACGCTGTCTAGGTCAAATCCACAGTTAACTAATCTAGCTCATTGACAAATAGCATAGGTAAGATAATAAAGGAAATAGGTACTTAAGATTTCAAATAAAGTAAATACGACAACAGATTCAAATGTTTTAGTACAGAAAATCAGAATAAAATCGGGGACAAACCCGATTACTAAGATAAGAGCAATAAATAAAAATAGCTACTGCTATCTACTCTGCAGCAGGGGTCTCCTGGGTGGGATCTGGCTCCTCATAAGTATCATCTGTACCCTCATAGGGACCATAATATGTAGGGGCAAAGTCCTCATCATCGCCTAAATCAACGGATCCAGTCAGGAAAGGAGCAAAGTACACAATGCACAACAAGATTAAACTAAATATTTATAACAATTAAATTGAGTATCAATATTGAGAAATTGCATAAAAGAACATCAATATCTCAGAGTTAAAAACTATAAACAGGAATATGAGAAAACAGAAATAAATGAGACAGGAAAGAAACTACAACAGTCAGCAAGAAATATAACAAGACCAGAAACTATCTGTGTGAACTTGTGTTTGATTTAGAATACATAGTTGGGCATGTAGGGGTTTATAAGGCTAATCCGGCCGTCATAAATGGCTATTAAACAGGGAAAATCGAGATCCGGCTGAGGGCACAGTCGCGTACCAACAGCTATTAAACATGGCAGGGGAAAGGGTAAACTACATGCCTTCTAGTATTCTTCCACCCGACATAAAAATAAGACATGAACTCCAATATTCAAGACATGAAATCAAGTATTCCTAAAACTAGGTGTAATCATCAAGGGTACTAGTAAAGCAGGGAATTAATTATCACAATATAAAGATTTAACTTGAAGTGCAGGTACTTGCCTGTTGTTTGGATCCAATTAATTGTACGCGGGAAAATATTCCAGAGATGAGTCTAAAAGCTGAAATAGACATTACCATCACGCTCAAAAGATGTCAAATATCTAGAAACGCCTGTCCTTGGGTCCAATTTGGAGACAAGGGCAAAAATGACAGTTTCGGGTCAAAACGGGGTCCGCCGGTGGGCCCGCTTTGCACCGAAAAACGTGTCCGGGTCAACGGTCTCCAAATTCACCAATCAACAGGTCAGGAACGCTGATACAAACCCAACAGAACTTTCAGAATTGGATTTCGATGAGCCGATCACAAAATCGCCCGTCGAGCGGGGCCTGTGGGGCCCACGACACGCGATTTCGTCAACGTTCTCAGAATCGAACCAAACTTGACCCACAGGACCAGCGTATCGCTACGAGTCCGATGGCACAAGTTTCGTCTCGATCCGACGAGTGTACAAGAAGTTAGGGCGAATTACAAAAAAATCGGATACGGGGCGATGTCCGCTGATACGCGTTGATTCCGGTGTGCACGCACACCCGAATCAGCTTCCGCAAAATCTCACATGTCCATATTGACGGTGCGCACGTATCTGTGAAGACCGCACGCGACCAAGTCGTCCCGTTTGGCGGGGCATACTCAGTTCCGGGGTGAAACGGGATCTAGTTTTTCCTGTTTTTGGATCGCGGTGTGCGATCACCACAGGACGCGATGCCCCGAGCGGTTTATCCGGACACCGAGAGGGTCATACAGGTTTCGCAACGCAATTTGCGGAATCGAAAACGGAGCTACGAGCAAAAAGTTACACGCACCTGAAGGGGCCGAAAACCGGGAGAAAGCCGTGTCCGTGTCGTGTCCGACACGACACGAGAGTTGGGAAATAGGGTTAGGGTTCAGGGAAAACCGGCTCTAGACGGCGGCACGTTGGCCGGCGACGTGCTGGGAGGCCGAGGGCGGCCCGTCGGAGAGCGGGGCGGAGGCGCGGCGGTCGGGCGGCGCCGGGCTGTCGGGGACGGCTGCTGTTGCTGCTGAGGGGGAGCCGGAGTCGACGGGAAGGGCGGAGGACGAAGAGGAAGGAGGAGGAGGAGGAGGCTGGGTAGGGCGGAGCTGGGGGCTCAGGCGGCGGCGCGACGGTAGCAACGACGGGGAGGGGGCTAGGGAGGTGTGGCAGGAGAGGGGAGAGGGAGGGGGATTTATAGGTGGCCGGGGGCGAGGCGCTAGCCGGAGAAGGCGGAGGCGCTGGGGAAAGTGGCGCCGGAAATGGCGGGGGGCGACGACGTGGGGGGCTGGCTGCCGGATACGGCGGAGGACGAGGGACACGCGGGGAGAGGGGTTGGCTGGGGGACCGGGTCTCCGGGCTGGCGGGTCGGGTCTCCGGCAGACCCGCCCGACCCGCAAGGGAAACGGGCTGGGCTTCGGCCCACTGGGCCGGGCCGGCCCAGGAAGAGAGATAGAGAAAAAAAATAAAAATATAAATAATAACAAATATAATAAAATCAGTTAATAAATTAATTAATTAATTAAAATAGTTTTATTGCCTTTAAAATAGGTCTGACGTCCAGAAAAATCCAGAAAAATTACCCTAAGTCCAGTTTTTTATTTTACACCCAAAAATGTTATTTTCATGATATTTTAATATTATTTATTAACAATTAAAAATTATTTAATAATTAAGAACCTTGATTTTAATTTCAGAAAATTTCTAGAAAATTCCAGAAAATTGGGAAAAATCCAAGTTTTAATAATTTGAAAATTCAGGGGGTTTACAGGGACTTCTTGGAAAGCCCGTAACAAAGTCCATCGTAATGTGTTCTCATTTCCACTCGGGTATTGGGAGGGGTTGAAGTAGACCTGCTGATCTCTGATGTTCAGCCTTGACTTGCTGACACACCAGGCACCTTGCCACAAAGCGTGCTATCTCTCGCTTCAATCCATGCCACCAGTAGTATTGTCGCAGGTCTCTGTACATCTTTGTGCCTCCTGGATGTATAGAGTATGTTGAGCTGTGAGCTTCTGACATCAGCTCCTCACGAAGTTCTCCATTTGGAACATAAAGACGTTCTCCACATCTTAGAGTCACATCTTCGTGTATGCGACATCTGTCTGGATTCCAGCCTCTGTTCTATGTCGAAGCCTCTGAAATCTTGCATCTGTTGGCAGTGCAGCTTTGATTCTTTCGACCAATGTTGATTGTAGCTGGTAGTTTGACAATTGACCGTCAATTCCTGTCATAATGACCTTTATTTCCAACTTTTCTAGATCTCTCAATAGACCTGGTTGGATGATCATAAAGAATGTCGAGGGTCTTCTGCTTAGTGCATCAGCTACTACATTAGCCTTCCCTGGATGGTACTGCAGATCGATCTTGAAATCCGTCATCACTTTGAGCCATCGTCTTTGTCTCAGATTTAAGTTCTTCTGGGTGTAGACGTATTTCAGGCTCTTGTGATCGGTGAATATCTCCACTCGTTCTCCGTATAGATAATGCCTCCATAACTTCAGGGTGAAGATGATGCGGCAAGCTCCAAGTCGTGAGTGGGGTAATTCTTCTCATGAGTCCTCAGTTGTCTTGAGGCATAAGCTACAACATTCCCATGTTGCATTAAGACACAACCCAATCCTTTTCCGGAAGCATCGCTATAGATTACGAATCCTCCGAATCCAGATGGTATGGTCAAGATGGGGGCAGTAGTCAGACGCTTTTTCAACTCATCGAAAGCTGTCTGGTATTCCTCAGACCATATGAACTCCTGCTCCTTGCGGGTAAGGCGGATAATTGGCTCCGCGATTCTTGCAAAGTTCTCTACGAACCTCCGGTAATATCCGGCAAGTCCTAGAAAGCTTCTCACTTCTGAGACGTTGGTCGGGGTTGGCCATGTCTTCACAGATGAGATCTTTACTGGGTCCATCGAGATGCCTTCTCCTGTGATCACGTGTCCCAGAAAAGCGACACGATCAAGAAAGAACTCACACTTGCTTAGTTTAGCATAAAGGCTCTCCCGTCTCAGCGTCTCTAGCACTAGTCTCAAGTGCTCTTCGTGCTCCTCGTGGCTTTTTGAATACACCAAGATGTCGTTGATGAAGACTACCACGAACTGGTCCAGATATTGGTGGAAGACTCTGTTCATCAGGTTCATGAATACGGTTGGTGCATTAGTCAGTCCAAAAGGCATCACCAGGAATTCGTAATGACCATAACGAGTCCTGAATGCTGTCTTTGGAATGTCTTCTCTCCGTACTTTGACCTGGTGATAGCCTGATCTCAAGTCTATTTTTGAGAATACCACTGCTCCCGTCAGTTGGTCGAACAGATCATCGATCCTCGGCAAGGGGTACTTGTTTTTTATTGTTAAAGCGTTGAGGGCTCTGTAATCAATACACATCCGATATGTCCCATCCTTTTTGGGTACAAACAACACTGGTGCTCCCCAGGGTGATGCACTAGGACGAACAAATCCCTTGATTTGTAATTCCTCCAGTTGCAGCTTCAGCTCGTCAAGTTCCTTCTTCGCCAGTCGGTACACATTTGAGGATACCGGTGCAGCTCCGGGTATCAGCTCAATAGTGAACTCTACTTCTCTGTCAGGCGGCAGGCCTGGCAATTCCTTCGGGAATACGTCTTCGAATTCTGCAACGATTGCTGGGGGTGCTATCTCCATCGCCATGTAAGCTCTAGGAGTCTGGCCTACTCCTTGCTCGATGGTACCTCATACGTATTCGAACTCTGGGTGTCCTGGTGGTCTAAAGGTGACACTACCTTTTCGGCAGTCTAGGATAGCATTGTTCTGGATTAACCAGTCCATGCCTAAGACGACGTCGAAATTTGGCATTGAGAGTACCAAAAATCGCGCTCTTAGCTCTCTACTACAAATGACTACCGAACATGTTTCAATAATGTTGGTAACTGGAACAATGCCTCCTCCGGTAAGAATTTTCCAGCATTTAGGCAGTGGAGAGGTGGCTAGTTTGTGCATGGTTACGAAACTACTAGATATGAATGACAGGGTAGCGCCAGAATCAAATAATGCGGTTGCAGGTAAAGATGCAACTAAAATGGTACCTGTGATGGTTTCACCTTCGGGTTCTTCTGCAACTGCAGCTAAAGCAAAGGCTTGCCCGTGCCTTTGCCCTCCAGATTGTTGTCTGGCCTTGTTGAACTGGCTCTCCTGGGTAGCCAGGGGTGCTCCCCTCTGATGTCCTCCAGATGTTGAGGGGTGTTGTGCTCCTGGTCTTTGTCCGTTCTGAGATGCTGCATCTTTGCGTTGTGGGCAATCCCTTACCATATGCTGGCTAGCTCCACATACAAGGCATAGTCCGTTCTTCTTTCTGCAGTCTTTGATATAATGCCCATTCTTGCCACAATAGTGACAAGTTGGGAGCTCCTTCTTCTGATAGGGTCCCGTCGTCTGCTGCGTCTGATTTTGTGGACGACGGATAGGTCCTCCTGCTCCTTGCTGGTTTTTGGCCGGGATGTTTGGATTAGAGCGTCTCGCTCCTCGGCCAATAGCTTCTTGCACCCTCGCTTCTGTAAGAACCTCCTCGTAGGAGATCCTTGACTGCGTCGTCGTATATCTCTAGAGTTCAAAAGTGAGGCCGTGGTGGAACCTCTTGGCCTTCTCCAGCTCATTCGGTATCAATATGGTACCAAAATGACTCAGTCTGCTGAACTCTGCGTCGTAGGCGTCAACAGTCATATTTCCCTGTTCCAAGTACAGGAACTGGGAGTATAGAGCATCTTGGACTGTTGCGGAGAAGTACTTGGCGTTGAAATGCTCCAAGAATTGTTCCCAAGTCTGGTCTTTGCCGACGCTACGCTCTATAGAATCCTACCAGTGATGGGCGTTGCCTAAGAGTTGAGCTCTTACGGTGGTCATCCACAGGTCGGGGGAAAGTTGTGAACCTTCCAACAGCATTTCTGTGTTGGAGATCCAGTCTGAGGTCTCCTCTGGGGTTTCGCTGCCTTTAAAGGTTCTCGGGCTTATTTGGCGGAAGCCTCGGACTGTGCCCACTGGTTGGACAGGTGCTGGTGCCGGTGCAGTGGTTCTCTCCAAAGTCGTCATCAAGGTCTGTCTCAAGGCTTCAGTCTGTTGCTACTGAGACTGTCTCAGGGCTTCAGTTTGTTGCCATTGAGTCTGCAACATGGCTTGGAGGAACTGGAACATTTGAGGTTGGCCCTCAAGCTGTGGCATCAGGGTAGGAAGGGCTGGAGGTGGAGGCAGAGGTGTCTCCTCCTGCGGTGTTGGGGCTTGGGAGGTTTGCCCATCTTGCTGGGCTGGTGTTCCCGTCTGGGCAGGATTCTGGTGAATGTACGGGGTCGCCGGGTAGACCAGCATCCTTCTAGGGGATTGGTCTCTCGGGGTAGTCGGGATTCCTTGGACATCGGGCGAGGGGTCTGTTGCTTGGTCAGCCCCATCAATCGCATGTCCACCGGGTATGTCCATATTTCTGAAGAAGATAGAATAATTAGAAAAGCACAAGAAAATAATAATTGATAATCAAGCAGGATGCAATAATTTTGATGAAGTCAGTGTGGATGAGACCTAGTATTTCTATCCTATTGCAGGCTTGCTGGACATATCATCATACCACTAGCAATAAACTGGACCTGCATGGGCCACCACTAAAACCATGCCACGCCCTAGTCCCAAAATGTAAGGAACTAGGCCACGTGGCATCAGCCAGCTGACACGTTACTAAGGGTTTAATCCATTTTAATGGACCCAAAGGAACGTGCTACGCTGTCCTAAAATACTACAAGTTTAACACAGGTAAATCTAATCTCATCCACAGGAATATCAATGAATATGGGTAATAGTGCTGAAATATATATAATGCTGAGTCTGAATGTCATAGTACACATCTTGTGGGAACAAACCCACTACAAAAGATAATAATAGTGCAGAAAATAAGATAGACTAAAGTATCGTCTATCTAGGAAAACAGCTCCATCTCTAGGTGAACAAGCTTCTAGGATCAGGCAGATTTTGATGGTGTCTCTTCTAATTCTTCCTCCGTGGCATGCCTGGTCTCCTGTCCAGGCCCATATACCGTAGGGTAGAAGGCCTCATCTAAATCTGGAAGGGAACCAGGTCCTCAGTGGGACATAACAAGATACAGAAAATAACATGCCATGTATGTAAATACTGAATAAATAAATAAATACAGGGTGCTAACCATCTAAGTGAATGCAAGTAAAGACCTTGTAGTACGCATGGAAAAGTGTAGGCTTGACATATGCTGACTTAATTCACCAATCGTGTTGACTGGCTAGTATATGTGTCATATGCCCCCGGATACACGGGTAGCTCTGCAATCGACCACCTCCGAGGAGCATGGTACGAAGGATAAAAGACTCAAGGAGGGGGTGTCCCATACGTCTACTAGTTATCTTTTTCGTCCAATGTAACTAATGCCAAGTCGTAATTATTTCTGAGTTTTCCTGATTTTATGCTAAGCCGTGATGCACGTCACATGTACTGGTAGCTAATCAAATACGCAGCTCGTATCCCAATATGTATTGCAATCATGTTACGTGTTTCTGTGACAGGATTTAGGAGGATATTAGGATACCCTCACAGTTGTTGGTAAGTCTGTAAAGACTAAGTTAATTATACTACGTGTCAACGTATCTGTTGACTGTACCCGAGGCAATCTCGGGTACTCACAGTCATATGAAATTCAGGAGCAATAACATATAACAATATTTGAATTTAAACAGTAAACTTGGCAAGGTATACTTGCCTACTTCCTGATTGTTTTGAAAATCTGTACTTGCAATCAAGTCTGGGGGGTCCTGTGACAGGGGGTCACTGACTGCGATGGAGATGTTTTCTGTTTAAGATGCCCAGGGTTTGTAAATATCATATTTAAATGGAGGGTACATAATATAATAGCATATATATATACTTAAGTAAATGTATATATATATATATATATATATATATATATATATATATATATATATATAGCATATATATGACATAATATATATATATATATATATAGACATATATATAATATAAGGTACATATATATATATATATATATATATATATATATATATATATATATATATATATATATATATATATATATATATATATATATATATATATATATATATATATATATATTATATATATGTCTATATATATATATATATTATGTCATATATATATATATATATAATATAAGGTACATATATATATATAATATAAGGTACATATATATATATATATATATATATATATATATATATATAGTAGTATGTATATATTTATATAGCATATATACATATATAATAGATATATTATATATAAATACATATATATATATAGATATATATATATATATATTTATATATATATAAAGAAAATGCAGAATATAACATACATATTTATTATATATACTAATAGTATATATTTATATATAGTGTAATAATATATATATATATATATATATATATATATATATATATATATACATAAATATATATATATATTTATATAGATACATATATATATAGATATATATTTACATATATACATATATATAAAAAAAAAAGAAAAATGCAGAAATATATATATATATATATATATATATATATATATATATATATATATATATATACATACATACATATAGAAGAAAAATGCATAAAGAGTATATATACATATATATATATATATATGTATATATGAAATACATAAATATACATAATATAGTAGTAGTGTATATATATACTGAATATGTATATATATAATAATAATATAATTATAATATATATACTTATATATATAATATCATATATACATATATATTTATGTATAGATATACATATGTATATAAAAAGAAAATGCAAATATATATATATATATATATATATATATATATATATATATATATATATATATATATATATATATATATACTGGATTAATAGTATTAATTATTATTATTATTATATATATAATATATATATAATTACATATGATAATACTTATATATAAATATATATACATATATATATATATATAATACACACACACACACACACACACACACACACACACATATATATATATATATATATATATATATATATATATATATATATATATATATATATATATATATATATATATATATATATATATAAATAGAAAATAAAATATGCATAAATTAATATATATATACTGTATAATAATATTGTATTTAAGTATATATATATATATATATATTATATATAGTAATATATATATATATATATAATTACGTATATATATACATAGATATATATATATATATATATTTACATATATACATATGCATAAATAATAATAAAAATAAAAAATACAGAAATATGAATATATACTGTATATACTGTATATATAATTAATATTTAATATTTAATATATAAATACATACAATAATATATATATTAATATATATATTAATATATATATAAATATACATATATATAGATATATATAGCTATATATACATACATATACTAATATAGAGGTATATACGTATTATTAGGGTATACTACCTGACAGGTCAGCAAGGGGGGCCCACAGCTCGTCGCCGGCGGGAGGACGGCGGCGGAGGTGGCGGTGGCTGGCCGGAGGGATGGTGGCAGTGGCAGCAGCGTTTAACAGCAGCAGCCGCAGCGGTGGCTTGCGGGGGCCGCTCCGGCGAGGGTGGTGGCGGAGGAGGCGGTGCAGGCGGATGGGTCGACGGAGGGGAGGGTGGCGAAGGGCCTGGTGGCTGTGGCGGAGGTCAGGGGTGGCAGTGGTGACGGCTGGAGGTGGTCGGGATAGGGGTGGCAGTGCTGGTGTGGGTGAGAGCGGAGGGGCTGCGGGGGTGAGGGCGGCCGGAGTGGTGGTCGTGGGGCGGTGGTGGAGGGTTGGTTCGGTGGAGGAGGTCAGGGCGGAGCTGTCGGGGATGGTGGCGGTGGTCCACGACGGTGGAGGGTGGTGCTGGGGTGCTGTGGGTGTTGGTGGTCGGGTCGGCTCTGCGGGAGCTCTGGGCGGCGCCGGCGGTGGCCGGAGGGGGTGGCAGTGGTCGGAGGGAAGGGCAGGGAAGTGGCGAGCAGTTCGCCGGAGTTTGGTGGCCGGAGGTGGGCTGAGGGTGGTGGTGTAGGGTTTAGGGAATGGGGGGGTCGGGTATTTATAGGTTTAGGGCGATGGCATGGGTGGTAAATAGTTAGAACTTTAGGGGTATTTTGGGTATTTTGATTTTTAGGATATTTTTCTGATATTTTCAGGATATTTTGGTGGGTCCCACTGCCACGTGTACGGTGTAGGTTCACCAGCCAATGAGGTGATGACACCTCACACTGGAAATTTATATAAAAACCCCTGAAATTTTATAAATTGCAAATAGGTCCTAAAATTGGTATTTTGCGTAATTACGTAATTTGTCTGATTAAAAATACTGATTCCTAAAAATACTGAATTGCACAGAAATGAGAAAAAAAAACCTGGGGGAGTGCCTTGGGGGAGTGTGGGGGTGAGCCTGGGCAGGGGCAGGGCCTGGTTCTTTGGGTGATACGGGTCACCGTATTTATTAATTAATAAATACTGCGCACGGTGTTCTCTAATTATTTAGAGGCAGGTAGGGTCATAATTTTACTACAGTGTCAATATACTAATTGTAGTATATTCAAAGTAGAATATTAACTTATTTTTGTTTGGGTAAAACAGGTGCATGTTGGGCCTCAAATCCCTAGGGGTACATAGGTGGATAAAGAGCAGGAAATTAAATAGAAAATAAATACGGACGTTTGTAACGATATTTGTGCGTCTCAAACGAGGCTCAAAATAAAGTATCTGGGAGTTGCACAAAATTCAAAAAAATAGTCTAACATGTCTAGGACAGGTATGTGAACTTTGTTTTGGGGCAACAACTAGTGTAATGCTCTAATTAATTGTGTGAGGGACAGGTGCACAATCAATAGGATATGTAAGCAAAATAAATATTAAAAAGTTGCAATAATTCTAATTTGTCAAAAATATTCCTAAATTACTGAAATCTGGTCGAGGGAGTTTACATATATGGAGGGATCAGATTCATCTCCTCTTTTGTCTATCCCATTATCATTTCAATTTTATCCGTTCGATTAGATTTAAACGACGACTCGAATTAAATCTCTATGAATAAGATAGAGAGAGGAACAAAAACCCTCTATATATAAATAAGAGAAAGTAACGAGAGAGAAACAAAAAAAAAATTCTAAATCTCTCTTTGTACGAGAGAGTATTTGCGAAAAAGTTACGGGACTATTTCTTCCAAATTTTTTTCTCTTTAAAAAAAACTCAGATATAATTTATTATTCTAGTGTCTTTCACTCTTTTCAAGTAAAAATAAACAAAAGTTAAATAATAAACAAAAAAAGAAAATAGCACCTTAGAGTTGTGTGCAAAAATAAATCAATTTTACATCCCCAAACTGTATATACAATTCAACTACCACAATAATTGAAATAAAACAAACAAAACCCTACAAACTGTTCTTTACAAGAAAAAAATATAAAAAGGAAATCCTAATCCAGTCCATCCATCCTCTCAGTAGTCTCCATCCTCCGGGAAGCTATAGCTATATTTGATGGAACTTGGCCAGCTGGCGTGCTAGTATTGGTGGGGTTGATCTTTAGGTATAATACAATGTCGTTGCAAGGTTGCATAAGCATGTGAAGAAGATATTGTTTTTCTAGCTGGTTTTTGGTAAACCAAGTTTGTTTGAAAAATATTTCGTTTGTGAAAAAAAAAAAGTCGCAATACAAATAGTTTTTAACGGTGGTTAACATATATTTTTATTTATAAAAAACTGTTTCAAAATTAAACTAAAATGTTAAATTGTTGTAAGAAGAAAGAGAGGTATATGCAGCCTTCCAAACTAAACCTAGTAAAAGTTGGATTAATTTGGATTGTTATTTTTCAAAAAACCACAACAAATATAGTCTCTGACAGCAATTAACATGCTTTTATCAAAACTAGACTAAATTTGTAAAAAATAAAAATAATAATAAGTTGATATTACCAAACGGTTTTGAACAACTTTTCAAGAAAGGGAAAAAAAAAAACATAAACAGCCTCCGATACACAATCCCAAACATAGTAAATTTTGGATTCATTTTGGATTTCCCGAAACACAAATGGATTATATTTTTCATTTCCAGATTCAAGTCCATGTAACTATGTAGGAAACTGCATGGTGAACGGTTGATTTAACATGTTTTTCCATACAAATTGAAAAGTTTCAGAAATGTCATTGAAAATTGGTAAAATATTTCATTGAAGATCATGATACAATTGTTCCCATATAAGCATACAAATCGACTCTATTTCCCCATCACATGACATAACTATACTTCATCCTTCCACTAGCTCAAGTCAGTGGTTATTTTTATCATCTTTTCTATAGAACAGGGCTACAAAAAGTCAGCCCTTTATATTGAGGAGCCATCATCAACACTCCCTACGCTTCCACAAACAGGTAGTTATGAGCAAGCAAATGTTTACTACTCGCCCACTCCGAAGGATTTGAAGCTACCAAATGAATTGTAAGTCAACATGACAGCACCATAACTGCTACGAGCTGGAGACAAAGGTGCCAACGTAACCTAACCCCACAACGAAAAATGCAAGGGATTGGAAGTAGATGTATACGAAGTAGCATCGATTCCCAAATGTGAGATCATAGGAAGCACAAAATAAGAGAAAGAATGCAAATGCAAGTTCTGAGAAGTAAATCCTGCAAAGAAAAGGTAGTAAAAAATAAATAAACATGACATGACATGGTTACTTACAGCTAAAAACTCTAAAATTTGCAATGTCCTTACCGGTCCCTAAATCTGCTTGGTTTGGATTCTTGCAATAAAGGGGTTTCAAGGTTCATCTTGGGAGCGCCTCCGAGCTTCTCTGTTACAACCCACTCGTGTGCACTTCCTGCTTCCACCAGACCAATCACTGTCGCTTTAAAGCGGTGCATGGCCATTACGTTCTCAAATAGAATCCAGAACGGAATTAGAAGAATAGAACTGTAAGAGACGAGCAATAGAGTATAAGAACAAAAAAGAAAAAAAAGTGAATTTTTGACTTTCGTCCCGCTTACTAATATGGTTTTGTGCTTACCCCTAAATTAAAGTGTTTATTAGACTTACATTCCACTTCTTCTTTTACGGACAACGCCCATTTGACTGTGAAATCTCTCTTTTCTCTGTTTACGTTGTCCCAACATTCAAAAGATTCAAAACACTAGTAGTATACGATCAAGAAGTCATCCAATGATGTCCTGAATGCTTGGGGAGTGGGATAAAGTTAATCACGTGCAGCTAATGCGATCATATAATACTCTTATTTTGAATTTTTTGAACTTTGAGACAACGTAAGAGAAAAGAGAGTTGAGTGTTGTCCGTGAGAGAAGCGGAAAATAGGTCTAAAAACATCTTATTTTAAGGGTAAGTACAAAATCATATTAGTAATTGGGACAAAAGTCAAAAATTCCCAAAGAAGAGAGAGAGAGAGAGGAATTGATAGAAGTTAACCCAGGATTTCTGATTGCATTCAGAATAGTGATAGTCGTGGGAACATGAACAACAGCCCAAACAGGAAGGCTGACTTCTGGAACCATAACGGATGCAGGAATTACAACACAGTAGAGTAAAAACGTAACAATGTGGGCCAAGACCTTCCGTACCAAGAAAAAGCTATAGATGACATATAGTTTCTTCCATAAAGATACTTCCTGCTTCCATTAAAAGGAATGTTAAGGTGCTGCAAATAATTTGACGTATACATATGTCCTCTAAACTTGAGGCTTGGAAACTGTCGTACCTTGGTTTTAACAATCTCCAAGGCTGTTTTCCTGAACAAATTTGCAGCCCCACAAGTCCAACGATGCTGCTGATTCCGGTATGCCTTGAAATTACTTGGTAGCTCACTTTTGACCTGCAAATAGGAGTAAAAATACTTGTCAGTGGTTAAGAATGTGATTGTCCATAGGGAGTCTCGGTGATCTATCAAAAACTCCAGCATTAAGGCTATTTTGATGGTGAGAGAATGGAAGTGAACAGAAAACTACTTTCTTGCTTTATACTGAAAACAACAAGGAATAGTTCAGGCTATACTTTTGTTTTTGTCACTCTGCAAATAGTGAAGTCCAAATGTTTACAAAAGATGTTGCAAATGCAGGGAGACAGAAATTTTCAATACTGCTTAAGTGGACGACAACTATTAGTCTATTTATGGTACAATACCTTAAGGTCCCCTAGATATACAAATTTCCAACCACGTAGACCTGCTCGAACAGCCAAGTCCATGTCCTCTACAGTCGTTCTGTCGTTCCAACCTCCAGCTTCATCAATAGCAGATATTCTCCACACGCCAGCGGTACCTATAAAAAAGGACATAACAATACTGCAGCATCGAAAGAAAATAAAAAGAACATAAACCTATAAATTTAAACTTTTAACTAATTTTTTTGAAAATATTCAATTATTGTTTTTTGCTTCTCCTTCACTCGAGGTGTTCTGCAGCTAGATAAACTAGGACCTCCTCTAGCCAATGCATTTACTTAATGGGATTCAAACATCCGCACAACTGACAACTCCACTTCTTCACAGGCAATATTTTGTCATTGAAATAAATCATGAACCATTCTTTACTAAACAACTGAATTGGCAAGAGGTAATAATAGTATGTACAAGGATCAATTCATGAACCATTCTTTACTAAACAAAATTGGCAAGAGGTAACAGTATGTACCATTAAATCCAAAGAACTCATACATAGAGGAACCCGCCTCCTGCTCCACTTTGAAGTGGTAATTTAGTGTCATCCTCTGTATCCTTGTCATCAAGCATTCTTTGAAGTTAACTGCAAAAATCGGCCGGGAAATGCCACGTCAGCAACTTCCTGTCATTTAAAAATAAATACATCAGCACGAATAAAAGTTTTTCCAGGAGATATCTAGTTCTACCCTAAACGAGAGAGAATCAGCATGGATCATCATCAAATAGTCGGAGTGGAGTCAAAAATTTCAAATATACAACCTCCATTGATGCAGGCATTTACATTCTAAAGTGTGAAGTATTGGGACTCTTTACGAGGCAACAAATAACGAAATTTAAGTAGATTTGGAACAATTCTACATAGTTAATTTACAAAAGCTGCATTTAAAACCTATGCAAACATAAACTACAAGAGGAAGTCGTTTTTTTTTCTATGATATGGAAAGTAACCAAGTACAAGGATCAATTCATTGCTGCCCTGCTGGTGGAAATTAGACAAGTTAGTACTGATTAGGTGTAAAAAATCACCTGTCCGTTCAAGGTTCAGAATTCCCTTTTTCACTGTTTGAGGATAGGTTTTGACAGCACAATTAAGAGAACTGAAACTTAGTTTCACTAGAAGATTGACTCCTTAGAATAGTTTGCAGTATCCGCTGATACCGATACGATATGATCAATACCGTTTGGCATGTCCCGATTCGATAGTGACCGTTAGTGATATTGACCGATATCCAATCAATTCGCCAGATAAAATTGAAAGAAAAAGATAGAAAAATAAAAAAAATAGTGTCAATGCAATGATTCACTGAAAATGTTACAATATATCGATATGATTCCTTATTAATAAATTGTAACTATTATTTCATTTAATTTCAAAACTACTAATAAACAATACAAAAAATATTTACAATTATGCCTAAATGTGTAAAATATTTTTTTCTAATTTTTTTTATAATTTATTGTATGTTATCTGGACTTTGGTATGCTACATATTCAAGAGTCAAACTCATAATTAAGGGATACGTGGACTCAGCTGAAAAAGATCCAAAAATTGGGCACGGGAATACGTTGTTAATATATATATATATATATATATATATATATATATATATATATATATATATATATATATATATATATATATATATTTGCTAAATAAATATGATGTAAAAGAAAATTTTATCTGATCTTAGAATTTGATTTCTTAATTTAATATTGGTATTGGTGTTGATTAATTAAAATACAATTATAAAGAGTATGGAGTATTAAATAAAATACTGCACCCAAGAAGGGTTGGTTTAGTAGCTATGTTTTCGGAGTAAATATTTGTGTACATCAACGCACTTCATTATTATGACTTCTCTGCACCCAAAAAAAAAAATCTGAACAATCATAATATTTTTTTTAAAAGTCCTGAAAATCTTTCCTCTTCCTCTCTTTTTTTTCTCTCTACGGCTTAAAATGTTCTATGGCACTCTTTGTCATTTATAGAAATTCGAAAATCTTTCATTTGCCCTCTCTCATTTTTGAGGGGAGAGAGAGGATAGATGAAACGCTTGGGATTTGTCATTCTCCATATAGGGAGGGAGAATCCAAAACCAAATCAAGATGAGAGTTTGTATTCCTACATATTTTGTGATGTGTCGGTATGTTTTTCTATCTTATTTTTATTTCTTTGAGCATTTCTTCTCCCCTGAACTTCTTCTTCATTTTGTTGTGTTTGTTGGTCACCTTGATGAGTTGACCCGTATTTCGTACTCGTGTTGGGTAAGGTTGACTCTTGTACCTCGGCCTAAAGTGTTGACTCTAGGTAACATAGTCTATGCTAATAATTATTTACTTTCCGATACCAAAAGAAATCTGATAATATGATCCATAACAACCGATACCCCTGATCATGATACTCACACGAAGGATCTGATACTGATTTCGATACCGATACTGCAAACCTTGCTCTTTAGTTAGTAGAAACATAGATTCATAGGTATATATGCAAACATGGATTTCAAGAGGCTAGAAAATCATTCTTTTTTTCTTCTTAGTTTTGGGAATTAATTCCCAGTACGAGAATCAGTTAATCTCAGCCCTTGTTGGTGAAGCTGGTGTATGGAAGTGAAACCAAGTTCGCACCTTTAAGAGGTTTAGGGAATCACCTAAGTTCAAGGTTCGGTATAATTTTTGGTTGTTTGATGACAGGTTTTGATGTCAAAATCATGTCAATAGAAACTAGGTTCAGTAGAAGTTTGACTCCGGATTCATGTCAATAGAAACTAGGTTCAGTAGAAGTTTGACTCCGGATTCATGTCAATAGATACTAGGTTCAGTAGAAGTTTGACTCCGGATTCATGTCAATAGAAACTAGGTTCCTTAGAAGTTTGACTCCATTATATGAACTTAGGTTAAAGGAGTAAAGATGACTGGCAGCACATTTTTTCACATTACTGATTATTGTGGATCAGGTAAAGGAGGATATGATGATTGAAAAATGCCTCAATAATGAGGGTTGCCAATCAGCAGTGCCGGGGATCTCTGGGAGGTTGAAGACCTAACTGAGAATAGATGCAATTCTGGCCCACATATAATAAGTCCATCCACATCAAATAAAAATCTCGAAACAGGTAAGGACTCCAAGCCCTTTAAGTGGGCATCAACATATATTCCAAAAGTTGAGAGAGAGAGAGAGAGAGAGAGAGAGAGTAAGTAAGTAGGGAGTATGGGAAAATAAGGTTAGTGGAGAGAGTAGAGAGATAGGAGAAGAATCATCAATCATGTACATTTTGAAATTTTAATAGACCACTATAACGGAGGAGCAAAAGTCTCATGTTTTAAATTTTAATGTGAAGGAGGTTATACCTATTTGGCTACAGAATTTTTTTTGTAGAGCATTTTAATTTAAGTGTATTGTCTGTAGAGAAAATAATTTGTAAAAATTGCCAAAAGAGAACCTTAACGTCCTTACTAAGGGCGTTTGGCTTATTTTCAAATATCGCGGACTCCAGACGTCCTTACTAAGGACGTTTATTTTTGTATTAAAATTTTTTTTTTTGAAAACTTAAAAAATATATTCAAGAAAATAAATGAGACAAAAGCCCTTAGTAAGGGCGTTTAATTTTTTTAATATATTTTTGGCTGAAACTAAAGTAAAAGAAAGAAAAAATAAATGAGGGAAGCCCTTGCTAAAAACTTTTTGAAAGCCACAAACGTCCTTATCAAGGGAGTTTGCCATTTTTATTATTATTATTATTATTATTATTATTATTATTATTATTATTATTATTATTATTATTATTTTAGTTTTTTATTTTGTACTTTTTCCTAAAAATAAAAAAGAAAAGTTAAAGACGTCCTTAGTAAGGGCACTTAGGAGTGAGATATTTAAAAAAAAAAAAACTAAACGCACTTAGTAAAGACGTTTGGTTCTTTTTTAAAAAAAATTGGAAACTATTTTCTCTATAGACAATATACTCAACTATAATGCTCTACAAAAAAACTACTGATTTGGCTATTTATGGCACAAACTGCGGAGTGGGGGTTCAGGTAATTTTAACCAAAATTTAATGATAGCTTTGACTCTATTTGGCAATAGACTGTCTAGTAACACTTTTGCATAAATCATCTTGGCTCTAAGCTACAAGTCACGTCAAATTGATGGAACTATGAAAATAAGTAGATGCCTGTCTAATAAGTAAATAACTTAATCTGAAGTAGATGGTCAATGGACATGATGGAATGTGGAAGATTACAAGAGAACTTATCTCATGCAAGGGAAAATATTAGACCGTTGTTGATCTCAAGCACTGAAGTACAAACCAGAATTTGAGGGCATTATCTTTAGGGCCATGTTTGTCTTGAAAATCCATTGTATAGTTAATAATATTGTCACCGATAGATAGATCTCCTAGTAACTATATACTTTCAATATAATTTCAAACTCGGTTTAAATTGGTTTCAACTTTTGAGCTACTAATAGATAAAACTACTGAAAGTAACCATGTCTAACAATTGAATTTGACACGAAATCCAAAATATATATATATGAGTACTTCTTTCAAAAGAGGACAAAACAATCAATAATTCTCGACTAATTACGAGGACTTTCCACATAAGCACAGAACTCTAAGGATTATCGTTATTATCACATTTCCCCAGATCTCTTGGGGTCAGATTATCTTGATTTACATAAGTTGTTATGTTATATAAGAACTCAGATAGCATCAAAGAGTTTCTTTCTTAATGTAGAATAATCAACAGATTTCAAAACAGAACTACTTAAAAGAAGTTAAGATCTAAAAGGACGAGCGTTGGAATTAACTTATCAAGGATAAAAGGCACAAGGAAAGTTGACTAAAAATAAATGTTTTCAATTTCAAACAAATAACTCCAAATTTGAGCGATGACTGAGAAAATTGACATACCAAAATCCCAACGTGCTTGAACAAGAGCAAGCTTGGGATTATGCACAAGGAAAGGGATGGTTCTCATAAGAAAATCCGAGTCTGGTTGGAAATCGGCATCAAATATAGCAACAAAGTCACATTGATGGACATAACTATGTTGCATTGCTTCCTTCAAGGCACCCGCTTTGTAGCCTTTTCTGTTGTTCCTAACCTCATAGGTTATGTTCATGCCTTTACTTGCCCAGATCTTGCATTCAAGTTCAACCAGATCCTATGTCAAGGAATGAAAGATAATAATGAGAAATCAGAGGATGGAAGATCATATTTATTCTTCGTTTAATCTTTGAAGTATGGTTGCACTTGCACATTGACAATCACAAACAAAATAGAGGAATATTTTTTCTAAATCAAAACTGAATTCCCTTCTATTTTGTATAAAGAGCATTGGGTAGGCTGGTGCTTAAAAACTTGACTACGACCAAAAAGGTCCTTTTCATTCAAATATATCTTGCTTAAGCTTAGTGCACACCCATGCATCCATGTAGCCAAAACTCCAACTAAAACTGCAAGACCACTTCTGGTAATATTCACTGCGAATATACTCTTAGGGCAGTTTGGCTAGCTCATTACATTCCTTGTCGAGGACATTTGGAGATGAAACAGAATGAGTTGTTTGGCTAGCATTATGTAACTTACACTTATCATTTGGGCCAGATGCCCATGTTCATTTGAGGCTCAAACACTCATTCTGATGAACACCATTTTGCAAACTGTAATCTAAATTAGCCCTTGGTCTCCACTTTAAGACTCTAATAGTAGTATGTTAACAACTGCATTTCAACAAAATGACAAAGTCAATTACCTACTTATTAACAATTTTACTCCAACGACTAACCATATAAAATGATAATCAAAACGAGCCTATGCAGAGTATAGCAAGCTACCTAATCCCTTGATAGACCTGCTCACACCATCTATTCCAGAATGGAATAGAAAGAAGACAAATTTGAGGCGGATTTTTTTATCTTTCGTCGAGAAGTTGATGGAAAGATCAAATAGGGCCAAACAAATTTAATGCATTGTACAGAAAGTACCAAATTTCTTGAATACATTCCCCAAGCCTTCGACTAGTGACACTGATGATATTCACCCATGTGGGAACTGATGCTGTAACCCATGCATCAAATTTTAGTAACTATAATAGATAATTAAGCTAACCTAGCGTAAATTGCATTAATATTTACAATTTTACACTGTTATATTTTATCCTTCTTTTTTTTGGCACGGTAGAACCTACCTCAAAACTAGGAGTTGCAGTAGGATCAGAGGATCATGTTCGACTAAAACCGGAACGGTCTTGGGTACTTAGATCTAAATAACAGCCCACAAATCTAGCTCCAATTTTTATCAAGGTTGTAAAAAGCACTAAGCGCTAGGCGGACAAGCACCGCCGTCTAGCGCCTAGTCCGCCTAGGCATCGCCTAGATCAAGGACGTCGGCCCGATTAAAAAAAAAATCCAGACATAAAATCATGCTTAAGTGAAAATAAAATCCCAAATTCAAAGTCTTACATAATTAAACATTGTTAAATTCATAGTACAAGTTCAAACATAATTTAAATAGTTATCAAAATATTACAATAACAAAGTGACAAAGTCTGCAGATTCAAAATAAATCATGACCTTGTCAGTATAGGTTTATAACAAATTTTGTTTCTATTTCTAATAAATTATGTTTACTTCAAAATAAATTTACATTTACTATTTTCTTGTGTAGAAAAGGAAAAGAAAAAATTGAAAAAAAAAATGTTCTTTCTTCAGTTTCAGTAGTTCATTTCTACTTCTTACTTCTTTCTATGGCTATGATGCAAAAGAAAAAAAATGCAGATTCAAAGAAGGGGGGAAAACTTACATGTGCTCGGTCATCGTCAGTCAGAGGGACTCACGGGTGGCCGGCGGTGGCGAAGGTTGGCGAGAGAGACTCGGGTGTTGTCGGCTACTACTCAGGTAAGTAGGGTATTTTCAGGGCTACTGCTCGAGCTCGATTTGTGACGAGTATGTAATTAATTGGGTCAGGTTTAACAACCCAAAAAAAAACGCCAAGGTGGCCAACCAGAGAAGTCGGTGCCGACTTCTAGGCGGCCACCTACCGGCCTATGTGGCCGATTTTGGTCGATTTTTAGACAATCTGTCTAATTTGCCAATTCCGACTGAAACCAAGGCAGCCCATGGGCGCCTAGTGCCTAGGCGGCCGACTTCTACGAATTTTAGAAGAGTGATTTTTATACATTTTACTGAAGGAATCTACAATAAAAAATAAGTGTTTTTTTAATAAAGAACCGCATATCTAGTTAGTGCAACATATGTTTCTTTCACTTGGTTGAAATATGGTATTAATGCCAATTCAATTATTGTAGATCTTAGAATATTTTGGTATCGAAGGTACAATAAACAGTTTAGCAGTTTAGTTTCGATGCATGATTAAACCAGATTTCTCCCACAACTCTTTCGTTTGCGGCCATGAAGGAACCTACAAGAGGAACTTCATTTATCTCCACACCGCAGATAGAACTCCTATGTAGCAAATAGGAGTGCAAAAAGAAGAGCAATAGATTAAGAGGATAGGGTTAGATTTTTTTTCCTCAAGGGAATCCTAATTTATATATAGGCCTTAGGATTTTTAGATTCTACGAATCCAAACCCAAATAGAGTCCAAACCCCTATGGGACCCAAACCAGAATAGAGTCCGGCCTTACATGGGCCAGCTTGGACCGGACCCCATCTGGACCGGGATAGAATGGCTGGTCCAGCTATATGCGAACATACTACTACTCGCACATAATGGTTGCACTCATCATATTTTCATATCTTAAGTAGAATTACATCTTCGTACGGTGTGTGCCCGTGAGTACCTGCATGCGGAGTACCTTAAACCAAATCCTCTAAGGGACCAGCCTAAGGATAATTTATATCATAAAATCAAATATGTCGAGGAACTCATGTACCCCAAATTCATTTGTGTTGTCTTATTTGAATTTCTCTTAATCTCGCTCGAGAGAGCATATCCAAGTTTCCAAATAACTTGGTTAAATTATAAAGAGGGATTGTCCAACCTTAAAGAAAGGGTAACGCCACGATCACTCATCCAGAAGAACATCATCAAGGAGGTATGCAAATGCTAGCATCTGGCATGAAAGCGAAGCTAGTGAATCCGAAGAGGAGAATCCTCGAGAAGCGGCAAACCTATGCTTCATAACACTAACTGATCAAGTAACAGATAAAAATTCTTATAATAATTTTACATTTGATGAGTTAGGTAATGCTTTTAGTGATCTGCTTGATGATTTTAGAAAACTTAGGAATAAATACAAGCATGCTAGAAAAGATGATCAAGATTATCAAACTGAAATAGAAAGACTTACATCTTTACTAAGTGAAGTAAATGATACTTCTTACGATTCAGACGAGATTTCTAAACTTAAGCTTAATCTTCACGAGGCACTTGCCAACATTGACAAGAGCTCTCAAGAGAATGCTAAACTTAAGGAAGAACTTGAATCCGAAAAGAAGAAGTATTCCATTGCTGCTCATAGAATAGATTTTCTTACTGCTAAATATGATGAAATATATGCTACCTCTAAAAGATTAGATATTAGATTGGGTAAACAGGTTGAACAACCCCTACCCAACCTAACACGAGACACGTAGCAAAACAGATAAGCACTCACAGCTATGCTCCTACATACAAGCACAATACTTCATGTAATCATACATGCAGAACACATCATAACATTGCACACTATCATGCACATAGAAGTCAACATGCCTCACATAATTATGCATTTTACTATAGATATCCACGTAAACCACAGAACACTGCTTCACAGAATACTGCACGTAGCACCTATAACACAGTTATATGTCACTATTGTGGTAAGAAATGACATATCTAGCTGTTGTAGAACTAGAAAATTAGTAGATATGAATGTTTATGCATGGATACCAAAGACTAACAAAGTTGGACCCTCAAAGAAATAGGTACCAAGGATTACATCTACAACTCGTTTTGTAGGTGGACCAGCCCTCTCATGCTGGAAGTAAGTGGATTCTCGATAGTGATTGCTCACGATATATGACTGGTGACACTAACATATTTGCAACGCTATCGATGAAGAAAGAAGGATATGTCTCCTTCAGTAATAACCTCAGAGGATATATTATTGGTAATGTAGATATTCCTTCTTATCTTGTTATAAAAGACATTTGTCTAGTAACTGAATTAAAACATAACCTACTCTGCATCAGGCATCTAGTTGATCATGGTTATGGCATTAACTTCGTAAAAGACAAATGCTCTATATATGAAAGATCCACAGGTAATGTTATCTTTGAAGGGATTAGGGAAGATAATATATATTTTTTCTATCTTGCAAATGACACTAACAATGCAGACAGATGTCTATATGCCAACAAAGATGACAACTAGCTATGACACATACGTCTAGGACACATAAATATAGATACTATTGCAAGATTGTCCACAAAGAAGTTGGTAAGAGGCTTACCAGAGATTACCTTCAAGAAAGAAATGGTATGTGCTGATTGTGAAAAGAATAAAACTACTAAATCTTCCTTTAAGTCAATCAACGTTATAAGTACCTTTAGACCACTACAACTCTTGCATATGGACTTGTTTGGACCTAGTAGAATCATTAGTCTTGGCAGTAAGCTTTATGCTTATGTTATTGTTGATGTCATGCAAACAATAATGAAACATTTTTTGAATTATATCACTTTCTGCAAAAAGGTTCAAAACGAAAAAGGTTTCATGATTGCTCGTATCCGAAGTGATCATGGAGGCGAATTCGAAAATAGTAATTTCAAAATATTTTACAATGAAAATAGTTTTTCTCATGAATTTTCTTGTCCTAGAACTCCTCAACAAAATGGTGTTGTGGAGCGGAAGAATAGAACTCTTGGCGATATGGCTAGAGTCATGTTAAATCAGTATAACCTTCCGAAATATTTTTTGGCTGGAGCTGTAAGTACAATATGCCAAGTTTTGAATAGGGTTGCTTATTCGACCCATATCGAAGAAAAACCCCTATGAACTTTGGCTTGGTAGAATTCCAACTATTAGTTACTTTAAAGTTTTTGGCTGCAAATGCTTTATTCTCTATACTAAAGATAACCTAGGAAAGTTTGACTCCAAGGCCGATGAAGGTATTTTTCTAGGTTATGCTACCAAAAGCAAAGGATTCAAAGTATTCAACAAGCAATCAATGACTGTTGAAGAATCAATCAATGTTACACTCGATGAACTCAACACTCAAGTACCAAACGACAGCGACGATAAAGATACTCAACCCGCAACCAACAAGACTCATGAGGATATAACTTGTACAAGTTATTTGAAAAGTCTGCCAAAGAGACTGAAATTCTCTACAGATCATCCAGAGGACTTGATAATAGGTGATGTATCAAAAGGTGTAAGTACAAGTTCTTCAAATAGAGATACCATTGCAAACGTTGCTTTTATTTCTCAAATAGAACCAAAGAATATAGGAGAAACTTTTGGTTATGAATTTTGGATTTCTGCTATGCAAGAGGAATTCAATCAATTTTAACGTAATCAAGTTTGGGAACTTGCTCCCAGATCTAATAATTATCCGATCATTGGTACTAAATGGATTTTTCGAAATAAATTAAATGAGGATGGTTCAGTCACACGCAACAAAGCACGTCTCGTAGCTCAAGGTTACAACCAAGAGGAAGGTATTGACTACGATGAGACCTATGCTCCGGTTGCTAGACTTGAATCTATCCGAATGCTTTGCGCATTTGCTAGTTTTCACAACTTCAAACTTTTCCAAATGGACGTTAAAATTGCTTTTCTAAATGGTTTAATAATATAAGAAGTTTTGTTAACCAACCCCCTGACTTTAAAGATTTCAAATATCCTGACCACGTATTCAAGCTACGAAAGGCTCTTTATGGACTCAAACAAACCCCCGTACTTGGTATGAGCGCCTTAGCTCCTTTATACTAGGAAACGATTTTTCAAAAGGAAAAGTTGATACTACCATTTTTATAAAATCTTCTGCTGACTCTTTGTTATTAGTACAAATATATGTAGATGATATCATATCTGGATCTACTAATGAGATGCTATGTAATGAATTTGATAAGTGTATGCAGAGTGAAATTGAGATGAGCATGATAGAAGAACTAACATTCTTTCTAGGATTGCAAATCAAGCAAGATTCACAAGGAACATTCATCAGTCAGGCTAAGTAAAGATTTGCTCAAAAAGTTCGACATGGACAATGCAAAGCCTATTGGAACTCCAATGGCAACATCAACCAAGCTTTACCTTGATGAGAGTAGTAAACCTACAGACATACGTAAGTACCGAGGTATGGTTGGTAGTTTATTATACCTAACTGCTAGTCGTCCAGACATCATGTTTGATGTATGTCTTTGTGCTAGATATTAGGCTAATCCTAAGGAATCACATTTATGCGCAGTCAAGCGTATCCTTCGATATCTCAAAGGGACTTTGTCGACAGGCTTATGGTATCCAAAAACTACGTCCTTTGACCTTACTGGTTACTCAGATGCTGATTTTGGTGGATGCAAAGTCGATCGAAAAAGTACCAGCGGCACTTGTCAGTTCCTAGGAAAGTCTCTAGTCTCCTGATTTAGCAAGAAGCAAAATTTTGTTGCATTATCAACAATTGAGACTGAGTATATCGCCGCAGGACGTTGTTGTACAAATTTTATGGATGAAGCAAACCCTAGAAGACTTCAATCTGCACTACAAGAACTTTCATATTCTCTGTGATAATACTAGCACTATTAATCTCACCAAAAATCCAATATGTCATTCACGCACTAAGCACATAGAAATCAGACATCATTTTCTAAGGGATCATCAATAACACGGAGATATTTGTCTAGAATATGTTGACACAGAACATCAATTAACAGATATCTTTACTAAACCTTTAGCTGACGTTAAGAAAGACAAAATTATTCTGTATTTATATCAAGTTAAGAAAGGCAAAATATCGATTAAAGTTGCATTGTGATTCTAGACATAAATGGAAACAAAATTCGGACCGAACTCTGGCCGAGCTCGGACCGAACTCGGTTAGCATTACTCCAGAATATTCTTTTTGGTAACAAACTTCATAATTAAGGGTTTTGCTGGTCTATTTATACATTTTTCGTTGTTAGACCTTCAGACCAACGAAAAACTACCTCCTCCACAAAAAAGCCTAGTTTTTCCTACTATTTTCTCTTCCCTCTCTTAAGCCTTTTCATTTATGGCTCCTAAGAGAAAGTTAGAACCCTCTTCTGATTCTCTCTTATGTCCCATTATGCCAAACATCGGAGAATTCGATGGTTTTACCTTTAGAAACCTAGAAACCCCAGTTGCATGGTTTAATGATTCTTCCAAACGAACTATTTGTTCCGGTCATCCTATTGATTTTCTCCACTATAATAACTACCTACCCATTCTTCAAAAATTCCAACTTGAAGAACTTGTTGCTACCCGTTACCGTGTTTTTCTGAATGATGTTTGTATGTTTTATTGCAACTTCATATATAATAATGACACCATCACCTCTAGAGTGTGCGGTATTCATATTGAATTCGATGCAGATGACTTGGGTAAAATCTTACGCATTCCTGCTGAAGGTAGACCCTCGTCAACATTACCCAAGTTCAATTTGAACACGACTTAACTCTAGAATCTTTCAAAAATATCATTTGTACCCCTCATAACTGTCCACCTGGAAAGTTACGTGCTCGCTATCTAAATGGTTGTCACTACCACATTTCTGAATGAGGGTATTTTTGTCATTAGCATATTTATTAGTTAGTGTTTAATATTATATATTATGCTAGTAATTAATTATGTGTTGTACTATTTATTTATTTGTTAGTTGGCTAGCCTATTTTATTTAAACTTGTTATTAGTGGACCTATTAGTTTGTCATGACACATTGAGCCCAACATTTGGACTAGGCCCAATTAGACCATTCCTTTAGTTAATTAAAGAGATTCAATTAGTCCATAAAGAATTAGAAGCTTCCTAATATAGCCCTCCTAACTAAACCTCATAATTAACTAGTGGGGGCATTGTAGTCATTGTGGATTACTTGGAGAAGGGACTAGAGGGGGGCCGGCCATATGAGGGGGAGGTCACTCTCTCTCCTCTCTTTAGTTCATTCCAAATTTAGATCCCAAATTTAGTTCTCCAAATTACTTCATCCCTCCACTAAATTCACTCTCATTCCCTCTCAATTTTCACCAATTAAGAAGCATTGGAGCTTGGATTATAAGGAGCACTTAGAGAAGGAGGAATTGACAAAAAAATTTGTGTCTGGATCGTGTCCATTTGAGTGATTCATTGAAAATCCATCTCCCAATTGGTAAATTCTGATTTTCCTCCATAATTAGACTAATTCATGCATTTGACCATTAGGAAACCTCCCTTGGCTTAGATCTATCCATAGGAACAAGAACTAGGTTCATATGACTTGTATTGTGGTTTCTACATAGATTTGTGTGCCCATTTTGGGAGAATTTCAAGATTGATGCATCAAATATTTGTCATTAGGTCAATTAGATCTAATTAGACTTAGATTAAGTGTGTGAGGCTAGTGTCGTATCCACAATTGGATACGAGTATGCCGTATCATGGCAATTTAGTGATACGGGTTGATTTAGAGGTTTTTTCTTCGACACGGGGATCTACACATGTCATATTTTGCCATGAGCACGTAGATGAGTAGCTAGCACTTTATATTGCTTATAAGTATGATTCTAGACTAGCTCATATCATTTGTGATGCATTGGGTGTTGCGTTTGGGGCATATCACAAGCGTATCATAGATTTAGTGTGATACGGATGCGATGCACTCCAAGTGTTTGGTTATTTGTGTTGGTGAGTTTTGATACTATATTTTAGTGTTGTGTATATCTAATTAGTATGGTTATGATATATATATATATATATATATATATATATATATAAGAGTTTATATCTCTATGTTTAGGATGTATTCATGTGTATACATGTCTACATTTAGTGTTCAGTTGTGGACTGGCAAGGGGAGTTTACCGGGTTATGTGAGGACTGTTGGGAGTTTATGTGAACTGCACATTAGGTATCAGTCATTTGTTTGTTGAGGGGGACTGTTATATTTCATTGGTGTAGAATAGTTGGAGAGATGCAAGGGGGTTCTGTCTGGCTGTGTGGGACTGTACACTTATGTGTGCAGTCCGGTTTTAGAGCAGCTATATGAAGTGTGGGTCAGTTGTTGCACAGCAGGTTGTGCACAGACGTGATATAGTCTGAGATGAGATGTTATCTGAGTAGTTTAGTTAGATGTTAGATGTTAGTTGGTTTAATTAATTAGTTAGTTGTTAAATGTTAGTTGGTGTTTAGTTAATCGTTAGATAATATGTTAGTCTGTTAGATGATAGTAAGTGTTGACAGTTAGTTTGGGTAGTAGTATATGTTAGTGTTATGTTATGAGTTAGTTAATAGTCTAAGTATAGATGCTCATGTATTAATATAGAGATGTTAGTAGTATAATAGATATACATGACAGTTAGTTATAAGTCGTGTTAGTTTGATTGTTAGTTAGTTAAGTTGTATTAAGTTATGTATGTTAGTTCTAATATTATCTTAAGATACCAAGGTAATACTGGGTATTGGCTTATCTCTAGATACCGGTAGTGGGTGTCAAGAGGATAGTTAGGTAGTGATACCAATATGGTTCAAAGCCAAGGTAATCATATAGAGTTAGTATTTACTATAGGGTAACAAGTATATAATGTATTATTGTGTATCTTGTTATACTATATAACTATGATACTCTAGTACCCTAATATAGCTAGTATAGCCTAGATAAGTAGTGTATGGACCCAATAAACTAGATATAGACTCATGCAACCTAGAAATAGCTAGTTTGGCCAAGTTTGACTAATTAACTTAGTGTAGACCTAGTTTAGCTAGAGTAACCTAGAAATGGCCTAGAAATCATACTTTAACGCATTTAGTATATTTAGAATTTCATTACACCCAATAACATGATATTTCATATATAGGTCAGTGCGACACCAGTCCAGACACAGATTGGCATTGTCGGCTCAGGACCTCAGACGAGTACATTCTCTGACAGTTTTCCGTTTATGGTATCTTCTATGTTTCTTATAATTAGTGTAGATATCATTGACTTCTTGACACGTGGTTACACGGATTGGTATTTTCCGGATCCCGTCATGAGATGTTATTCTCGGTATTTCCTAGTGTATCATGTACATGCCTTGTTGCTCTTATACTTGTATGGACACTGATTCCTGGGAAGACTTGCTACCTTCTCGGAGAATCCAGTGTCGTAACGTGCCATGCTTGGATCCACTATACCAGTCGGGGGGTTTGGGAAGTGTTAGTTAGATATATGATCATACTCATTCATGTACAAGTTCCCTGTTAGTGTTAATCGTACATTTCACGTGTGATTAACCAGGCCATGATTCATGTACAAGTTCTCAAGCCGGTCAAATGTCGAAGCTAGTACTCACTCACTTAGTTATATTTTCTGACCCTTGTATATGATGCTCATTTCTCTTGTACTATTTACAGCATTTTTATATTTTGTATATTTCTTGTTCATGCTCTATTTATCTTGTATATTCTCTCTATTTACTGTTACATAGTCTTTATTATTTATTTGGAACTGATGTGTGCTTCGCTCCAATCCCGACTGAATATATTTTTCAGATGATTTAGACGACTGGTACCCTACATACTATGGACCATAAGACGTAGTGGGTGTAGAGTTAGAGACGGTGGTTCAGGAGGAGCCGATAGCAGGGGATGATCAGCTAGTTACAGATATTTAGACTCTTGTATTGGTTATGTCTTAGTTTAGACATTTTGTCATATATTATATTTGAGACTATTGTGCTAGTCTATTAGACTTGATTATGAGTTGTATTGTGACTTGTGATTCTTTTCCTTCTATTTTATATCGTGCTACATCTTCCTCTAGCTTTATTGTGATTGAATATTGCTTATTATTTGTCCTCTGTTTGGAGTTGAGATAACCTGACAGGTACATATATATTGTGTGAGATGTTTAGATAGTATTATTGACCTAGACAGCGTTCTACCGCCGATAATACGGCGTAGGCTAGATATACCCACGTTCTCGTACCCTTACACCGGGTGCTGGTCGTGACAGGTTATTTCTTTGAAATGCACCGCATTATCTTTTCCACTTTTCAACCTAAGAAAACTTGATGAAGTCTCTTACTTAGAAATGTCTGTGTTATACTATTTGCATTTCTCCATTCATTTTAATGTTCCCAAGACCATCATCTCTCAAATGGTTCAATGTCGCAAGAAAGGGCATACACTACTTTACGCCATGTATTTGTTAACCATTTTCAGCTACTTTGACATTCCTTTGTATACTTGTCCATATCTTGATTAATCGTTATCTCTCAATCGAGTTTGTAGGATCGAGCCCACATTTCTTCTACCGTATAACTCGTCCTCCAACTCCAACACACATCCAGCTGATTCATTTTCTACTGCTGTTGAGCCACCGCAAACTTTAGAATCTATTTTTACTCTGTTGCGTGATCACTTCCACAAAGAAAAAGAACGCTATCGTGATTTTTATCACCGCCAAACTCTTCAAACTCAGGCCATTGGCAATACCTTGATAGATATCCAATATACCCTCTCTCAACACCAAGTCGGACCATTTTCGATTCTCCGGAATCCCAACCAACTAGGATTTCGCATTGATCATCCCTAGGTTCAGAGATACTTGAATCCAGCCGATGCTTTCTTTGATCCAAATAGAACAGCTGAACCTGATGATAAAGAAAAAAATGATAACCAATAGACACTACAATGGATTTGAATACTTTATGCTTAGTTTGGTTGATCAATTATGACGTTTTTAGTACACATCAGTTATCTTTATTGTATTATTTTGTTTTGAGAAAATCTTTTTCAAATAAAAGCAATGGATTTTACTATTTGCTATTAACTGCTGGTTATTCTTATTATTGTTATTCTATATATTTTTTACTCTCTTGTTTCCTTGTCATAAATAATATCCCACCAATTTCGAGGGAGCATGCAATTTCGATCAAATGACAACGGGAAAGAAGAATATACAAGAATATACATTATACTGTACTGGAAAAAGAATAACAACTCAGACTCAAACGTTGACTTCAGTGTATCAAATTGCTCCACAAATTGCGGGGGAGCCTTGCACACTCAAAGACTTGCAGTACCATTCATAGTTTGTCAATTATCAAAATGGAAAAGATTGTTGGCTCATCCGGTCTCAGTCAACTTGATTTTGATAGTTAACTAAACAAAGCATCGATATGTCGCAATCTGAAGACTCAACACTGCTGCTACACATGCTAATTGTACTGCGTCATTCAAATGTAATCTTTCACTTTATTTCAGTCTAGAACTTATGTACATCGAGTCGCACTGGCACAACCCAAAGTCCACTCAAATAAACCATCGAACCTATCTACCAAACCAGCCCACATTCAAGCTCAAACCTTACTACAATAGGCAACCGAACTCGGACTGAATTTGTGCCGAACTCGGTCACATATTTAGTATGAAATAATCCAGTTGTTACATCCCTGATTTCTTGGCCCAACGTTCGAAAATTTTGAATTAAATCCAATCTGAACTCTGGCCGAATTCGGTTTACTATCACCCTATAAATATGATTGAAATTCCATCATTCCATATCATCAATCAATCTAATCTTCTCATCTTTCAATCCTTTAGTGAAACAATATCATTGAGCCTTAACACTCCCATCTCCAAGAGCAACTCTCTAGCCTTCTGAGTGCCAAGTGTGGTCTCGGTCTAGAAGTCTACAAGAGTTGTAAAGAGCTTGGCTCAACCAGTTTCTCTCTCTCTCTTGCAGTGAAGTTGCAAGCCTTCGGATCAAAACTCGTGCTTGTAAAAAAGTAGCAACCCTTCGGATCATAGTTTATGATTCACTATTGATGACTATAGTGGATACAACTCCGAGCAAGAATTCTCGGGACTGGACTAGTTCTCTCAGAGGAAAACCAGTATACATCGCGGTGTTTCCGTTTGCTCTTTCTTACTCTTACTACTTTATATTACTGTCTTACATATACACTGTTAGCTGCATTTACTCTGCTTAATTTTTTAATTGGATAGATTATTCCGATGCACTATATTCACCCCCCCCCCCTCTAGAGTTGCCCTACGGTCCTTCATTCCTCTACCTTGGCTGCTCGAACAACCCTTCCCTTTCCGACTACGACTCCTTCGTCCCCCCTCTCTGCCCGCTCCGACGACTCCCGTGCCTGCAACCGCTCCCTCGACTCCTTCGTCTACACCTCCCTCTCCTCCACCAATCACAACCCCTCCTGCCGTCATAGAGGCTACGCAGTCCCCCAGACCCCACCACCCCGACCACCCCCATATGTCTTTCTCCTCCGACGTCGACGTCCCCACCGACTACACCTCCACCGACGGCGACTCCGTCCCCGTCTTCGCCTGGGGCACCAACAAGCGTCCAGGACATCGACGTCGTCATCCTCCGCTTCCTCAGCCACTCCCCCGACCAGCCCGAATCGAAGTACATTCGCTCCGTCCACCGCATCATGGAGCTCGACGGGGGCGAGTCCCTCGACGTCGACGCCCATGACGAGTTCGGCCACGACCCCGACCTCTACGCCAAGATAGTGCGGTACCCGCCAGAGGTGCTCGCGATATTCGACATCGTGCTGATGGACCTTGTGACGTGCGGTGAGGAGGGGACTGCCGCTATGGGCACGCGGGGGGGGGTCAAGGGGCTTAGGAAAGAGAAAATTAGGGTATTTTTGTCAAAAAAAATTGGTCAAAGGGGTTGACCTTTAGTGGAAGACGGTTTCCGCCAAAAGTGGGAGAAATTCATACATTATGGTAAAGCAGTGGGGTGCACATTGAATTATGGTAAAAAAAAAGTGGAGTGCAACTCAAATTTTTCCTAAAAATATCAAAACTAAAAACCATTCTTAGGAAAATGAAAAAAGACAAAAAACAATTGATAAAAAATTCTTTAAAAATGAAAAAGGATAAAAAAAATGAAGAACAATGGAAAAAACTGAAAAAAACTGAAAAAACAAAAAATTGAAAACAATATTAAAATAAAGGTTAAAATGAAAAAGAAAAAAAATGAGAAAATTCGAGTTGCACCCCACTTTATTTACCATAATTCAAGGTGCACCCCACTGCTTTATCGTAATGTACAATACCCCCCACTTTCGTCAAAAATTAACGGTCAACGGAGTCCGTTGACCGTTAATTTTTTTACTAAAATATCCCTAGCAAATCACCATTATTACCAGCCCCCCTCCTCAGCCTAGGAAGAGGAAAGGGGTATTTCGTTCAAAATTAACGGTTAACGGAGTTGATCGTTAGGTTTTGACCTAAGTGGGAGGATTGTACATTATGGTAAAACAGTGGGGTGCACCTTGAATTATGGTAAATAAAGTGGAGTGTAACTCAAATTTCTCAAAAAAAAATTAAGAATAGTATTAAAAATCAAAATAACAAAATATTGTTTTTTGGCCAGACAAAAAATATATATCAACATATTCTTAAGGGATAGGATTTCATGTTTTGTGGTTAAATTATTTGTCCGAGAGAATTTGTAATTTCTGAAAATAAATTTTTATCCTAAAACCAAACATAAGAATAGATTACCTACCCTAAATTTGTCTGAAAATTAAAAAAAATTTAACTTGGTACCATAAACTTTAAAACTAGACAATTTATACCTCAACTATAATTGTACAACTTAACACTCTAACAGTGTTTACAAAAATTTTAAAATGACAAAAATACTCGCCCCCTCCCCTCTCTCCTCGTCGACGACAGCAAGACGGGGTAGAGGCGACAACAAAGCAAAGGGGACAACATGTGGGGGGTCACGCCCCAGAACCAGAATACTGGAGAGAGGGGGCAGACAAAGCCAGCTACGTATACTAGAGTACTCCATATCCCGAGATACGGTCACGGCTGTCTAAGATATGTAAGGGTTTACTCTACATTCCAACAGTCATTCCTAGGTCAAGGATCCTAGGTATCTCAATCACAGGCAAGCAACATGTTACAAGATTTATCATAATCACACATATAATAGTAAAGCGTCCCAAACTATACATACACAGATAATCATGAAGCTAGTTATATAAAAGAGAACTAGCCAGAGTAAAGTTATACATGATCAACTCTAGCTATACTCTAGAATATGTCAATCATGTCATGCCATTTAGGCTAGATAACAAGTTCAGAAGAAACGAGCTAAACATGTGCTCGGTGGTTAAACGTCTCAAAAGAATAATGTACAAGATCATGTGGGTGATGAAGAAGAAACTCACTCATCTTCTCGAGTGATCCTCGTGTTCACAATCTTGAAGAGGAAGGTACGGGAGATCATGCGGTTCTGTTCCGAAACCTGGTCATACAAAATCAGTGGGGTCAGACCCCAAAACAACAAAGTACCACAGGGGAGCCAAACTCATGAACTAAAACCAGCATGCAATCAATCAAGGAAAAATATGATAAGAAAGCAGTAAATAAGTGCAACTGGTACAATCTTGCAGTTACAAACCAGTTCTGGAGAAATATTCAGGGAGTAACGGGAATCGGTGCTCAAGTTGTTATTCAGGTTCAGTAACTAGATGAAACAAGACAAGATTAGACTGAAAATCAAGTAATCACGGCCATTCATGCCTTACGTCTTGCTGTAATTAACTAATTAGGGATATCACAGCCCTATTTACTAGCACATGCAAGTTGAGATTTCATACAGCCAGATGTCCTGCAGATTATTCGGATTATCCAAATGCAAGGATACATAATATAGAATTTATCAGGTATAATCATTTTTCTGATAATGCAACACTCGACGGCGTGCTGGAAATGTGCCTCCCACGACAGAGAGCTACAAATCCATCAGGTGTCGCTGGGATACCGGGATTGCATGTAGCCAGAAAATCTCTCTAGATGCTTCTAGATTAATATTCTAGTTGTTAGCCTGGACAGGTTATCAAGAATTCCTGACCGTGGTGCTTAGAAATTTACCTTAGACATGATGCAAGACAGGACAATAGCTTGACAAGTACAATCAGGACAAGAACAGACAATCAACTACGGGGATTATCTTAACAGTTCAGGCATTACATCACAGGATTCTAGCATGTCAGGAGTGCGCTTCGTCGAGCCACTATCAGGAATATCAGTACTTGTCGGGTATCATGAGTCTGGTGTTCATGACTAGCAATATAACTATAATCCAGGTTCAGAAAATTCCATGTTCAGGTATTTATCACAATCGGGTTCAAGATAATTAATTAAACTTATAAAACCAGTATATAGCGCATGAAAAAGCCTAAGATAACGAGTATTCCTATGCAATTATCAAAGGGATGCGCCAACATAAAGATCATGTAGAGAATACGCCAGACCAAGGCTCTGACCAAGGCTCTGGCCAAGGCACGCCGCCAATATGAAATTTCATACAAAGTATGTTGGACCAAGCCTTGGCGTACTTTCTAGAGAGCAAGGGAATGGTGGCGTACTTTGGCAAGCTTTGCCAACGGAGGTGTTGGCATACAACAAGCTAAGAAGCACTGGCGTACAATCATCGAAGCATGGTTGGCGTACAACCCTAGACAGGGCAAGCTTGGCGTATTCTGATACAAAAGCACGTTGGACAAGGATGGCATACTTCCATACTAAAGTACGCTCATACAATTACGACGCACAAGCATGAAGGTATGTGTGCCAAGAACTTGGCGTACTTTCACGAAGTATGTCAGGAGCTGTGGTGCCCCGCTCCGCGTAGACACTATGTACAAGTGATATCGCTTTGCTTGCTCGAGCGGAAGCCTTCTCGGAGAGTTCCCGATCGAAACACAAGATGATTGATCTAAGTGAGTGGGCAGAACTTCATTCTTTGATTCTTGCACGCCTTAATAATGAATCTAAGTTTTTGCAATGCTTGTTTTGCTTAATAAGATAATGTCCGCATTAAGAATGATAGAACGAGAACCTGCATGCTTAATAAGAGAACTTGTATGCTTGTCTGAAAAGAGATAGAACAATGCCATGCTAAGTCAAAATAGAAAAGAAATGTAGCATGCTTAGTTACACTGACACCGATATCAAAAGAACCATTGCCATGCTAAAAAGATAAGTAAAGAAAATTGCTTGAACAAGTCTCTTTGTAATATGCTAAGAAAGAGATAGTTATTGCATGCTTTTTGTTATAAAATCGATATCGTGCTTGCTAATATATGTTTTGCTTGCTTGTTTTGCTATATCGAACTGCTACAAGTCTTTGATTCGTATAAGCAGAGACTAATAGCGTGCCCTGAGGTACGGTCCTTGTGATCTAGTAGGACGTGCTATTAGTTATTTGAAAGATGAAAGATGTGTTTTGCTTTGAGATGTGTTTTGCTCGACCATATATGTTTTGCTTGATCATTTGTTTTGCTTGCATTATAGATGATTCATGTCATTGTATTGATCTCGGACAACTTGTGCACAAGGTCTTGTCTCTCGAACGGTTCCTGGGGCACTGGGAATCGCTCGGTCCGGAAGAGATTTTTGTTTCACTCTGAGGATACGGTCCTACGGGGTCTAATGGGGTGATGTGTCTATTAGTGTTGTGTGGAACCCATGATGTCACAGCTGTTAGTACTCGTGTGTGTTGGTGAAGAGCTGAACCTTGAGTCACAGCTGCCGACATATGCGCGTGCTAGTGAAGAGCTGAACCTTGAGTCACGACTGCTAATCATGGGGCTATCCATAGACCATCATATAGTTAGGGTGCATGCTAGGTTAGCCTTCTTGCATACCTAACTGTTTGATGCAGAGACGGACAGGGAAGAGAACCTTATACATATATGTTTATGCAAATTGTTGCTAACTTGTATGTCTGCTGCAGGGATAACTGTTCGGCAAGGGGTAAGAAACACAAAGAGTACATATATAGCTTGTTTGTTCATTTCGTCTGCATCAGAGTTATCAGATAGTGCTTCATGCATTCGCATCGGTTGGACAATGGCTATTAGTGCAGAGCTGAACCTTGGTCCCGGCTGCTATTATGTTAGTGAAAAGCAACCATGAGTCACAGCTGTCAATAGCATCAGATAAAAGAGTCATTAGTTAGCTGGATAACCGCTACTGATCGTGAGTTTTTCGGGGACCGAAATCATATAGATATTTCATCTTGTTTGCCTGATAGAATGATAATCCACTTGATGCACTTGTCTTGATTTGAGATGAACAGTCCACTGGAGATAACTTTTGTTCCTAAGAGATCGAATATGGTGCACGATAAATGTTGCGCACTGCACGATAGAACACTGTCCCGATTGTATGCTTATGTTTGAATATGCAAACTATTTCCAAAGCTATGTTTTCGAAAGTAAATTGACTCTAATCCTGTATTGCATGAAATGAACTTAGGTAAGAGTAGCAAGATCACTAGTAAAGTAATATTTTGCCACATACTTACTTAGTGTTGGTTTCAGGAAATGTTGCTTCTGTTCATTGATTTATACTCCACGATACTTTCTCCAAAGTGCTGACCCACCAACAGTTTGCTTGCTCGCAGGTACTTGATCGTCCGTGAAAGCGATAGCCGTGCCTCATCCCCAGGACCCGAAAATCTGGAGTCGATGCCTTGAGTCGTATCGAGATTGCTTTGAGTTGCTTTTGTATAAAAGGATGTAATGTATGGAACGATGTTATTGTATTCGAAAGAGTGCTTGAGCGAATTGTAACCTCGACCAAGCGCCGCTTGTAACACTTTTGAATATCAATAAAGATGCTTGTTTTCGTATGCCATTGTGTTCTCTACTTTTCTGCAAAATGTGTCGCTGCTTCCATCTTGAATAGCTTACTTGTCCTTGTTCAAGCTTTGGTCTTGTGCAAGCACAACTTAGGCTTGAACGGCATCACACCCGTGTGAGGACGATCGGTTCCGTAGAGACCAAGTGAGGACGATCGGCCCTTACTGTCACGCCCCAATCTCCCGCAAGCTCGACAGTCCCCGCTGAACGTGAAATCACCACGTTGCAGCTCTCCCGCGGGACAATCGTTCTAATCGGGACGTGATGCCGTACGAGCCTGGAGTTGCGTTCGTACAAGGCGATGTTATTAAACACGAAAGTTATCATCGAAACAACCAAGTTACAGCGGAAGCTAATTGTGTACCAAGCACACATCAGAGTATACGCAGCGAAGCTCACGATAGGGTCCAAATGAGATGCCCCGAGTCAATGCCACAAAGGCGATGCCACGGAGACGATGAAATAACTCTTGCTCTTTCTCTAGCCCACAAAGGTACTTACAGTTCATACATCTTGTCCCGTATATCCAAGCAGCGCCACTACGCCTGTGTACCTGAAATAATGCCCACAAACGTGGGTCAGTACACAACCGTACTGGTGAGCGGGGTAACCCACTCGTCTAAGCCGACACTAAGTAAAATAGTGAATGCACACAGTTAAATGGTGATCTTTCTAGTTGAATCCTAGATTCGTTTCATGGCATATGGATGGCATGTTAAGGAAAGCAGTAAAGCAGTTTAAGCATGCTAGCATTCAATCTCAAACCAAACGACAAGCAGTTTATATATAGCCGACCCGTCTAACTCATTGTCATCGCTTGCACGATAACATAACGAACCATCAGTCTCGCCTCAATATCCATCCTCAACCAACAGTTTATATCCCAAACTCGAGTGCACACTCTTGCCGAGGCAAGGTGGCCGCGCCTACACGAAAGCCAAACCAACAAAAGAAAAGCAAGCCAACTCTTATCTATATGAAGTCACTGGCAAAGCCATAAAGGACAAAATCCAAGCATTAACGGCGCGCCCTATCAGCCCGGGTAGCAAGCCCCGCTGGAGGTCCCGCAATGCATCGTGACTAGCAATGTGACTAGCACGAATCAATATTTCCCTCCGGATCGATACGGTCCCAGTGCCCCGGGAAGCCGTTTCGAGGAAATGTCAAACCCTTGTGTACACAGGTTGTCCGTGACATGCAGACACACGTAGGTATGACGAGAGGATCGAACATTCTCGCCCCACCAAGCGATCCTAGACTCGTTCCATCGATAAACCCAACCGAAGTATCCATAACCATTCTTCCAACATATTCCCAAGGATTCCAAATCTCGACCTCAATATATATATCCCAAGGCACCAAAATACCCATATGCACAATCTCTCAAGTTGTGCCCAAGTTATGCCCACACTTCACATTGTCGCTTCCCAATACAGTGTTTCACATTGGGTGCAACACCCCACACTCCGAATAATCCCGTGGCACAATGCCCCAACAGTGGCACAATACCCTCGCCGATGCAGTTGTTCGGTTTCGAACCACAACTGCTCGCTTTGCAAGACAAAGCGACCCAGTGATACTCGTGCACGGATGCACGCTCGCTCGCCCGGATTCCCGATATTCCATATTTCCATTTGCCTCAAAGTATCCTTCCAACTCGTATATTTCCAACCGTCCAAGCATAATCCCAAGTAATCCAACCGATCGCCTCAAATGAATAATCCAGCTATCGTATCCAACTATCCAACGCGTAAACCATTCAAGCCACAATCCTACCAAGCCAACGACGCACACTCTATGCACGCCTCAGTGTAGTGCTTCCCGATGTTTCAGCCCAAGTATTCAAGCCTTTACGTGTTTTCCATATTATTAGGCATGAAGGAGTAGAGGAGAAGGGAAAGAGCCCACTCACATTGTTTGAATCCGTTAGGCATCCTGTCCTGCCGATACGGCCAATCCCTTGAACCCGTGGTCCGATGCAAGCGCGATCTACTCAACTGGTATGACCGTGCGAGCAGGCCGTGCTCTCCAAATCATCCGACCGATCGGACTAAGGAAGACGGCATTATCGTTTCCATCCAGCTATTCAGTACTGTTCTGAACGAACACCTGATTTCCATCGATCTCGCTAGCCATCTGCACATTGAAACCAACTCGATTAAATCCTTCTTCCCGAAATCCGACATTTCAACTGTAACCAGCATTTGATTTATTCAGTCCGACTCAGCGTAACGCTCCGAGCGGTTGCGGGGCGTTACATAATATACCACTTAAAATCAGGTTCGTCCACGAACCGTGCTGGTACTCATTCCTATCAAATGCCGCTATCCAATTCCATGGATCTGCTCTATGCAACTCACATTATCCTGATCCAGACTCAGCATCTCGCTCTGTTGAATGCTCGAATAAATTTCACGAATTCCCACATCCTCCTTGCAGCTCAACCCGAATTTCTCGTATCGCTTAGTTTTGAATCGTACATATATTTAAGGCGTCCCTAAAATACATGCATTTCAGCCGAGCTTTGCGATAGCAAATTTGAACAAGTTACAAGGGTATCTTTATGTTCGAGGCGTCCATTTGCTTTGCTCCCAATTGGACCAAATCACGATTTCCATTCCAACACATTCGCTCGAGAACTATTCTCAATTATGTAGATTTTCTACCGACTCAATGAGTTCGCGTTCCAGCTCAATCCATCCCACTATTTCTGAAATCAGTACTAGCAACATTTCCAAATATTATCTCGTGCACCGAACGATTCTCTCAACTGACCTACCCCAGCTATGCAACTTACCCAAATATCAACTTGCTTCGATCAGCTCAGTCCAACACATTTCCTGCCATCTCAATATCTCACAGGGTGAACATCTATATTGAGGTTCGTGTGATCCACGAAGATCTCGCCGCCACGCCAAAGGGATTGTGTCGCCACGATTTCAACGTGGACACACTCGCCACAATTCTTAGGTTGCGCATGAAATAGTTCTTCGCGCTGCTTCCACTGCCTCGAAGCATAGAATATCACCTTTGCCTTCCGAACGAGCACGTTTCCCAGACTAAGTTCCGAGACATCTTGTAAATCTGAAGCAAATCTGTCCCTTCCAGTATTCGCAAGGATTTGATCTGAACGAGCCGCTGCTTTAACTTCACGAGCTAGTTTCACAGTCGTCAATTCATATGAATGCTATTCCCTTCCAGGACACGATGAGTCAGAGGCGATGCCATCGATAAAAATCTGCGACTCTGAATCTCATCAGTTGACAAGGCTACTTCCACCATCGCTTCGATCTTCCGGCTGTATCTTCAGCTGAAGGCTATCCCAAGGATCTCTCAAATCCAACACTCAGTCAATAAGCCAAAAATCATTGCTCACATCTGCCCTCGACGCATTCCCAAATACGCCGCCTCAAGGGTCGTTCTATGGGTCTACCATATCCATATCCGATTCAGCGGTCAAGTCGCTTAGGGTCAGCTATCCCGAAGCTACGCTCGATAATTGTAATCATCACGATGGACAGTTACTATAAACCATGCTATATCTCATCTGCAAATCCGAATCAAAATTCCAACCATCCCATCCGAGCGAACCTCCGAATCCGAGCAATGTACTCGTTGAAACCGTCTACCATCAATCCGTCGTTCTATCCTGAATCCATCAAATTTCCGAATTGCATGTTCGATTCTCGCACTACAAATTGCAATGATTCTCAAAACCCAAGACTTGCTCCAATTCTTATCCATTTGCTGCGTTCCACAATGCACGTCCAATTTACTCGAGCAGCACAGTGATTTGTTCCAACGTTGCTCCCACATTTAGCTATCTTTAAAAGTCTGTCCTCCAAAATCTTTGCCTTCCGTTGTTGCCACAATCCGTCCACGTCTTTCCGGAGAATCCGTCTACCATCGTTGCACCATCTTGCCCAAAATTTCATTTCCGCTAAACCTGATTCAACTTCTCGAGCAACAATATCCAAATTCCTTCAAGTTTGTGTGAATCAATCGCATTGTCCCTCCAAGCCAAGTTCGTGTTTCGTTGCTCAACCAACAGCTCAAATGCGTTGCCCAAAATCATAGTCCGTGCTCGCTATCCTTCCGATAATCCCATCGCTTTGCTCAAGCATAACCCAAATGTTCGTTCCGGTTTCCCCCATCTTTTAAGCCCAATGATACTTCCATTTGCACGACTCCGTCCTTGAGTTCTCAAGTCTAATGTATCGAAGGATACCCGAGTCAAATTCCATTGCACCATATACCACTTGGAAATATAGTTGCCCTCGTGCAAAATCTGCGTCAACCAACGTCTATCCCAAACCGACTATTCCGAGGTGATTCTGCCGAATCATAACTCAATATTCGCTTGCTCCATTTTTACTCTTTCCAACTCAATCGATTTGCACCAACTAACTTGTATTCGTTATCCGAGTCCGTTCAGGCAATTCCAATAGATGTCCAACCAAAATATTTCCAATGCCTTGCTTAACACATTTGATCCCATATACCACTTCGAATCAATTCGCTACTCACATTACGTTTCCTTTCACGAATCCGAGATCCGTTCGAACCATCCCTTAGGTGTGATCATGCCATTCCCATCTTAAGTCTGACACAAAAACTTAGCCGATTCTTTAACCATCAATCTCGTTAGGCAACTCGTGCTATGTTCCATTCTCACTGCTCCCAGCTATTCTCAAACCGCCTGATACTTTCGCAACACAAGCAATCGTGCAACGATTGCATTCCAAGTAGTCCAACCCAATACCCAACGGTTCCACACCTTTATTGTACGAGCAACTCATGCCAACTTATCTGATATTTCTCAAGCCAACTCAAATCTGCCCAACCGATGCGCCACAGTCGAAATTCCAACTTCTATCCAACACAATCACTTGACGAGCAACTCGTGCAAGGATCCATTCTCATCGAATGTTTCTACTCAAAACATGCCGCATAACCAAATCTCGTTAGCCAACCAACTGATCCATTGAGGCAATCAGAAACTCCAGAACGATAAGCCAAGCCAACCCAACGAAAGCCCACACTTGTTGCACAAATGCAACAACGCCAACCAACTTGCTGCACGAATGCAACAACGCCTAACGAGGCTAAGCGATCCTACGAAAACCAACCAAGGCAACCCAACACAGAATAACATGCAGCCAAAACCAGCAATAAATAGACTTATTGCATGAAACATCCGATGCGGCACTGAGTAGAGTCAAGAGCTAAACGACACGCGGAAGCTATTTAGAGTTTGTGATGAAGCGAAGGACCAAGTCCGAAGAAATGAACCGGGCGCTCTGATACCAATCTGGCACGCCCCAATCTCCCGCAAGCTCGACAGTCCCCGCTGAACGTGAAATCACCACGTTGCAGCTCTCCCGCGGGACAATCGTTCTAATCGGGACGTGATGCCGTACGAGCCTGGAGTTGCGCTCGTACAAGGCGATGTTATTAAACACGAAAGTTATCATCGAAACAACCAAGTTACAGCGGAAGCCAATTGTGTACCAAGCACACATCAGAGTATACGCAGCGAAGCTCACGATAGGGTCCAAATGAGATGCCCCGAGTCAATGCCACAAAGGCGATGCCACGGAGACGATGAAATAACTCTTGCTCTTTCTCTAGCCCACAAAGGTACTTACAGTTCATACATCTTGTCCCGTATATCCAAGCAGCGCCACTACGCCTGTGTACCTGAAATAATGCCCACAAACGTGGGTCAGTACACAACCGTACTGGTGAGCGGGGTAACCCACTCGTCTAAGCCGACACTAAGTAAAATAGTGAATGCACACAGTTAAATGGTGATCTTTCTAGTTGAATCCTAGATTCGTTTCATGGCATATGGATGGCATGTTAAGGAAAGCAGTAAAGCAGTTTAAGCATGCTAGCATTCAATCTCAAACCAAACAACAAGCAGTTTATATATAGTCGACCCGTCTAACTCATTGTCATCGCTTGCACGATAACATAACGAACCATCAGTCTCGCCTCAATATCCATCCTCAACCAACAGTTTATATCCCAAACTCGAGTGCACACTCTTGCCGAGGCAAGGTGGCCGCGCCTACACGAAAGCCAAACCAACAAAAGAAAAGCAAGCCAACTCTTATCTATATGAAGTCACTGGCAAAGCCATAAAGGACAAAATCCAAGCATTAACGGCGCGCCCTATCAGCCCGGGTAGCAAGCCCCGCTGGAGGTCCCGCAATGCATCGTGACTAGCAATGTGACTAGCACGAATCAATATTTCCCTCCGGATCGATACAGTCCCAGTGCCCCGGGAAGCCGTTTCGAGGAAATGTCAAACCCTTGTGTACACAGGTTGTCCGTGACATGCAGACACACGTAGGTATGACGAGAGGATCGAACATTCTCGCCCCACCAAGCAATCCTAGACTCGTTCCATCGATAAACCCAACCGAAGTATCCATAACCATTCTTCCAACATATTCCCAAGGATTCCAAATCTCGACCTCAATATATATATCCCAAGGCACCAAAATACCCATATGCACAATCTCTCAAGTTGTGCCCAAGTTATGCCCACACTTCACATTGTCGCTTCCCAATACAGTGTTTCACATTGGGTGCAACACTCCACACTCCGAATAATCCCGTGGCACAATGCCCCAACAGTGGCACAATACCCTCGCCGATGCAGTTATTCGGTTTCGAACCACAACTGCTCGCTTTGCAAGACAAAGCGACCCAGTGATACTCGTGCACGGATGCACGCTCGCTCGCCCGGATTCCCGATATTCCATATTTCCATTTGCCTCAAAGTATCCTTCCAACTCGTATATTTCCAACCGTCCAAGCATAATCCCAAGTAATCCAACCGATCGTCTCAAATGAATAATCCAGCTATCGTATCCAACTATCCAACGCGTAAACCATTCAAGCCACAATCCTACCAAGCCAACGACGCACACTCTATGCACGCCTCAGTGTAGTGCTTCCCGATGTTTCAGCCCAAGTGTTCAAGCATTTACGTGTTTTCCATATTATTAGGCATGAAGGAGTAGAGGAGAAGGGAAAGAGCCCACTCACATTGTTTGAATCCGTTACGCATCCTGTCCTGCCGATACGGCCAATCCCTTGAACCCGTGGTCCGATGCAAGCGCGACCTACTCAACTGGTATGACCGTGCGAGCAGGCCGTGCTCTCCAAATCATCCGACCGATCGGACTAAGGAAGACGGCATTATCGTTTCCATCCAGCTATTCAGTACTGTTCTGAACGAACACCTGATTTTCATCGATCCCGCTAGCCATCTGCACATTGAAACCAACTCGATTAAATCCTTCTTCCCGAAATCCGACATTTCAACTGTAACCAGCATTTGATTTATTCAGTCCGACTCAGCGTAACGCTCCGAGCGGTTGCGGGGCGTTACACTTACGGGACCGGGGCGTGACAGCAGCTAGGTTGGCGTACGCTGACAAGCGTGGGAAGGTCTACTAAAAGACAAAACTCCATTCTCAATGCATGGCCTAGCAGTCAAGAACACGAACATCGAAATGCCAAGTCGGTGCTTATCCACTCAAGGGAAAAATTTATCAGGAAAGAGTACGCAGACAATAAGATGGAAGACTCCAAGTCCGAGGCGTGCTTTTTCCTACTTTGGGAAAATCTTGAGCTGGGTACACACGTGAGTGCGGCCAAGAAATTTATTCTCTATCATTACGCCAAATGTCTATGGCATATGCTGAAGGGAATAATAACGCAGTACTAAAGTACGTGAGGAATATATGGGTTAACACACAGTGCGCCCAAGGAGGATTTGCCGTATAAATACGTCACCAAGCTCTCTGCGTATTTTGGCATTATCTTTTCTCCGGTCAGCACTTATGTGCTCCGACTTGTTTCTCAGCAGAATAAAACTCTAAAGAACTCCAAATCGAAGGCAACAAAGACTAAAATTATAGGCAAGAGAGTTCTAAGTTATCACATGAGATATAACCACAGTTCTAAGCTACTCAAGACATGCAAATAGCTAAGTTTAACAGTTAAATATGAGTTTAGGTTTATCAAGAAGCTCCCCGTCAGGGGTTCACTCGGTTGGCAAGATGTACTTGTCTACGGGTAAATCTACTAGCAGCTAATATCAAGGTTTCAACCCACTGCCAAGATCAAGCTCGGCTGCTGCTGCTACTGCTCTTGGCTAAAGGAAGAAGAAAAGAGAAAGGAAAGGAAAGGAAAGGAAAAGTAAAGGAAAGAGAAATGGTTGGATTTATATAGCCAAATGGTTGACTCGTGGTCATTGGATCATAATTTAAGCCCTCACCCGGATACATCCTAGCCCCTCACAAGAAAACCAAATACCCAACGGTCCAAAGCATGCATCAGGGAAAACTTTACATAAAGGTCTCAAACAATAGATGAAATGACAATATGCATAAAGCAAGCAACAAACATAAAGCAAGATACACGCGTATAATACGCGTATCTCAGGCAGGTATACGGAACAGTGAGACGAGTCTCACAGGGGGGCGAGAGGTTGGAGCCGGGGGAGAGGGGTGTAGGCATGGGAAGGCTTAAGCCGGGGAGGGAGGGGTGCAGGCACGGGAAAGCTGGAGCCGGGTGGTGGTTGGGGGCGCGGGAGGCTGGAGCGGGTCGAGGATGGGGGCAACGGGAGGGTGGAGCCTGTCGGGGAGGGGGGCAACGATAGGTTGGAGCCGGCAAGGGGGGGGAAGGGTGGGGTGGGAGGCTGCAGGCGGCATAGGAGGGTAAGGTTATTACGGTCCTTTTTTTTAACAAAATTTTTATGCTAATTCTATAGGCACTCCCAAAATTGCTTAGGACAGTCCATTACTTCGGGACAGTCCATTTTTTTGTAATTTTTACTCATAACAATCCCAAATTTACTCAGAACAGTCCAACCCCCTCTCTCCCGTCCCAAACCCCAACCCCAACCAGCGGAGGAGGAGGAGGTCGTCCCCTCCCCGCCCTACTGGCCCCGCCACCGCCGCACCACCCCGCCGCCGCTCGCCGCATGCCCCAGTTGTTCCTCTCGTCGTTGATGCTGTTGTTGTTGTTGCCGCTCATCCGTCGCTGGCCCGCCCGCCACCGTACCCCGCCACCCGCCCCCTCGTCCCTGCTGCTTCTTCTTCTATCCTCCTTCTATAATTTGTCCCATAATTAGGACTGTCAATTTTAGGATTGTCACAATGTTGACAGTCCTTCCAATTGGAAGGACTGTCAACATTGTGACAGTCTGGGAAAAAAAAATGAACTAGCCTAGATCAATTTTTTCGGTGGCAAACTTGTAAATAAAAAAATAAAAATTTGGACTAGTCTAAGTATTTTTGGTAGTGCCTGTAGAAATGACCAAATTGAGTATGATTGACGGCAATTATTAACTCAAAACTTTTAAATAGTTGACGGTAAGTTTAGGATGTCAAATTTAGAAGCGGGAACAGTTGACGGTATCAAGAGGAAATTTAGCCTGAAATTTTTTCTGTGTAACCCCCCTAAAGTTAATGAAGAGAAACAAAAAACCAAACTGAATTGTTATCAAGTAAATAAAAGATACCATAACATCACGCAAATATTTTGTATCCAACAATTACAGACGACGGTGTTTTTTCCGAAATATACCTTTACATCCCGATCCGTTGAATCGTCCAGCACCTGTATTATCAGCCGATCCAACGGCCAGGCTAGCCCGCACGCCGCTCCAATGGACAGCTTGTACACCTGTCCAATCATTATTCAGAAAATTGTAAATTAAAAAGAAAAAGAATAGGGCTTAAATTATTTTTTCCTCACCTCCTTCTCATTGAACATCGGAATCTGAACGAGAACCATCGGGTATGCTTCGTTCCCGGCCTCCAGATCTCCGCCGCCGCCTATCTCCCGCCACGTGTACCTCCTCTCCGGCTTCCAGCGGAGAACCAGAACGCCGGCGCTCACCGCCGCCATCCACAGCACCTCCGCAAGAAGCATTGCCGACATCACCAGGCACGCGACTACCGTCACCCTCATCAGCGGGGCTATCACTTTGGATCTGACGGCCACCAGGACCTCCCTCAGCTCGTCGGGGATCGACGCTTCGGCCGATCGGACGGCGCTCCGGACTGCTCCGGTGGTCGAGAGGTGGACAGAGCGAAGGAAGGAGGAGGGAGGAGGGGGCGAGGGAGAGAGGTCGGGTGCGGTGAGGTTACCGGAGTTGAGGAGGATGAGGAAGAAGAGGACGGAGAGCAATGCTGCTAAGGGTGTGGTCACCGCCATTTCCTTGCTCTTCATCTTCTTCTCCGCCTTTTTCTTTTCCCTCTTTGGGTACTTTTCTTTTTAAAAGAGGATTCTTTCACCCGGAAAATTAAGCGCGCATGTAGGACCCATTTCGTGAGGTCAGTAACTTTTTAATATTCAAATCCGGTCTTTGCTGGTTTGCTTGTCCGGTTTGGTAAATTAGGTAGTTTAACCATGTCAACAACCGAACTCAACTGTTTCTTGTTAGTGAGAATTGTTAGTGAGGAGAGGTAAAAAATTTCTGACTGAGGTCTCGAAATCAAAATGCAAAAAAAATATGGAAGACAATGGGCAAAAATAACATACAACGTAATGTGCATAAAATTTTGTATGTATCATTGGACATCTAAAAAAATAATATGAACATAAGTCCCTTGCATTCATTGGTTTGTGTAGAAGTTTGCATAGACCAATAAATGTTAAGAGTTATTTGTATCGAAAACATATGTCAGATCAAGCGTAGGGATTGTAACGGAACGGGTTTGGGATGGAACCATATTTTCTATTTCTGTTCTCCAATAGTATTTGAATTTTTATTTACGTCTTCATTTTCGTTCGGGTTCAAATTTTTATTTGTATTTCGTTTCCGTTCCCGTTAAACAATGTACTTCCAATTTTCATTCCCGTCTTTGTCCCGCTCCGTTAACACTTTTGGAGCCAGATTTTTATGTCCACTTGCCTTGTTAACATTTTTTTTTTTTGTATATTATAAGCTTAAAAAATTATTTTTATTCCAAAAAAAATATAGTTAAAACAAATATACTACTAGACCCATAAATGATATAATACAACAAAAAAAGAATATTAATCCAAGAAAAACATACAAGTACTAAATAGAAATTTATAATACAAATCAACAAAGAGCGAATGTTAACCCCACAAAACATATTCTAAATAGAGGTCTATATTTACATACAACAAAATATATGGGTATAAGTAATCGGGGTCGGAGATTTACCGGGACAGGAAGTACTATACCCATATTCGTCTCCGAATCCAACTGGAAAAAAAAAATTAATTCCCATCCCCGTCTCCGATTTTAAATCACCAAACCCGTCCCGTCGGAAAAAAATCGGATTCCAATCGGATTCGGAAAAAATTGTCATCCATAATCGCGCATGAGTCCGAGGCTGATGTGGCAGCCTCCTATTGGACCCAGCTTCCCCTGCAAACGTTACCCCCTTCTAATGGGGGACCGTCATGTCTGCCTCGGGATTACGCACGGTCCCCCCCCCCCCCCCCCCCCTCCCGGTTTTGTAAGACGCAGTTCCATTTGTATTTACCTTCCCCCATTTACTGTTCCAAACTCTGTTATCTCTATTCAAAAATTAATTAAGTGTGTTGTTAACATGTGTCCTAAGGACGCATGTTAAGAATAATTAATAAAGTAAAAAAATCCTTTTAAAAGTGTCATTTAGATGCAATAAATAATTGATTATTTAAGATATTATCTTAAAAATAATTATTTTTATAAGTTAACATTTTAAAAAAAAAAAATTTGTAATATTTATTCGGTGTTGATAACAATTTTTAAAACATAAAACTATGTAATAATTATCCTTAACATGTGCCATAACGACACATGTTAACAAAATTCATTAATTATATAACCCTCATTTCAAAGCATTATTTGTATTTACCCTCCTTCCACTTACGATTCCAAACTCTATTACCCTACTTTTTATTTTATTAGTATTATCCCTTTATTTAGTGTTAAATTTAACTTTTACACAGCATTTGAAAATTTTAACCTCCTTATCTGAGGCTTACTAATCGCATAACGTTGCATTAATTACATCACACCATTATTCAACATGAGTCATGACCAAGGTACCAAGCGTTGTTAGCTCCTTTGGGAGCGCGCTGGTATCTGGACCGACTGGGTGGTTGTTCGAGCCACGAGTCCACTAAGGAGAGTAGGTGTGTGAGTAAAAAAAAAAAAAAGTCATGACCAAGGTTCGTTGAATCGGTATCGGACCTTCCTATCAGTATTGGATCAACAATATCAATAATTTCTGATCAGAATATTAATTTATTTTTATCAAAAAATAAATAATTAATAATATTTTAGAAATTTTTTTTTATATATTTATACATAATTTTAAGTATCTCACGTATTATTTTTTAGTAATTTCAAAATTAAATGAAATAACAATTATCCTTGCCGATAAATTTACTTGCGATAGATAAGTTTTTTGTTTTTATATGTTTTTACAATATTACTCTATCTTTATATCTTTAATGATTGGTCTTTTTCGTTATTAATTTTTCTTTTTATTTGACTAAAAAATAGCTTAATGTCGATATTTGTCAGTATTGAATATCGATCAGTATCGAATCGATAAATATCAAATTGTATCTGTCCAAACTATAATCATGACCATTATTGCTTCAAAATTACTGATACAATGTAAAAGTTTTACAATATGAAACAATTATAACCCTTTGGAAAAAAATGTGTTCTAGACAAAAATAGGGAGAGTTGTGTAAAAAAAAACAAGATTGATTGAGTGGACTTGCGTACAAAAATGACCATGGTTTGTTTCGACTTTTATTTATATTTCATAAACCTCGACTTGCGTTGTTGACGACAACCACACAAGGACGAACCTACAAATGGAACAATGGGACCATGGTCACCCTTGTCCAAAGTTGTCAACTAGTAGTATTAATAATATTAAATTCTAGTTTTAATTGTATGTTAACTATCTATTTTTATTATTGAACTCGAGTGGCTCTTCTGGTTATCAAGGAAAGATATAAGACCTTGACTTTGTGGCAGAAGATCAGTGAATCAAACCACAAAAACGTATTATTTCTTCCATTTATAAAATAGTGAGAATTGGAGGAACAATGAACTCAAAGACATACAATATATTGTGCACAAAGTTCTGAACGTTACTTCAAAAATTATAAGAAAAAAATCAATTTCCATTATAGTCACACTCAACATTAAATCATAGTTTCGTACCTACAACCACAAGTTGCATTCCTAATTGTTAGTAGGGTTTAGCATTATTCGGTTTTGGACCGAAAATCGAATCGAACTGAATAAGAGATTCGGTTCAGTTTAAAAAAAATTCGGTTCGGTTTCGATTTTGGAAATACTAAATTTTTTTATTCTGTTTCGATCCAAAACAAAAAACCAAATAAAAATAAAAATAAAATAAAATAAAATAAAAATTATATATATATATATATATATAAACAAAAAAATCCACAAATAAACCAAAAACTGAACCAATTTAATTCGATCCGGTTTGGTTCGGTTATGGTCTAATTCGATTCGATTTCGATATTGCTTATTTAAATTTTGGTCGAATTTGATTTTTTAATTCGATTCGATTTTGAACCGAACCGAAACAATGCTCACCCCTAGCTGTTAGAGGTCCAACTAAATAAAAATCATGTGGGAAATAATTCACCACATATTTTGGGCCCACTTGTCAAAGACAGTAATTTTCCTTTTCAAAGTCTTTTTTTTTTTACTCGTTTGCTTGTTTTAGTTTGGTAGAGTAGGTAGAGTTAACAATGGTGGTGGATGAATTTACAGTAAGTTTCCCGGGCTTTTGCACTAACATCCTATAAATTTATTGTTTTATATATCTACACATAATTTTAAGCATCTCATGTGTTATAGCTTAGTAGTTTTAAAATTGAATAAAAGAGTAGCCACCCTTACGATAGGTTATATGTGATAGATGATTTTTTTTTTTACATGTTTTGATAATTTTATTGTACTTTTACATCCTTGCTGATTAATCTTTTTTGTTCAATATTTTTTTGCTAAATTAACTAAAAAAGATACCTCCAAAACAGTCAGTATCGAATCGGGTATGTCAAACCATAACCATATCGATATCGATCGTATCGATATCGACCGATACTACAAACTATGATCATGACCATTATTGCTTCAAAGTGACTGATACAATCTAAAAAAAATTATCAAATGAAACAATTATAACTCTTTGGAAAAAATTAGTTCTTGACAAAAAAGGGGCAAAAATCCTAGAGTAACTCGTGAGTTACTAATTTTTAAAACTCGACAACGAGGAACCGATGGATTAAATGTATCGCATTCCTTAATTTTTTAAGGACCTAAATAAAAAAAAATCAAGAGCCTAAAAAGAAAAAATACACACGTGTAATATCCATATTGAAATTTCTTATTATGAGTTCTTATTTTAGTTTCTGTGACTGAACAAAAAATTGAAAAACTTATGTAAAAAACAAGATCGATTGAATGGACTTGTATACAAAATGTCCATTGATTGTTTCTAAGTTCTATTTATACTAGTCAAGTTCACGTACTTTGCATGTACAAAAAAGGAAAAAAAAAATATTATTAAAAATTTATATAAAAGTTTAAATTAGATTAAAATATTTTAAATATAATTTGAATATATTTTTAATTAGAATTTATTATAAATTTTAGAATTTTAGATATGTATTAGTTAGATGATATTATGTACTTAATTTAAATATAATTTAAATATTAAATATATTTTAGAATTTATTATATGTAAATGTGGTTAGAAAAATTTTAAAAAATATATATATATTTTTTAACTTATGAACGCACTTACATGATTACAATTTTTTTGGATTTTTTTAAAATATTTTATATTTAATAGATAATATATATATGATTTGGACGAGTTATATTTTTTAAGTCGTTTTCAAGTCATAATGGTAGAGATTTCATAAGCCTCCGCTTGCTTTTGGAAGACCACCACACGTTGCATTCCTAGTAGTGTAGTTAGAGCTCCAATTAAATAAAGTTCCTGTGGGAGTCCACATATTTTTGGACCCACTTTTGTTAAAGTCAGTAATTTTCTTTTTCAAGTTACTTATTTTTTACTTGTTTGAGTTTGGTAGGGTAGGTAGTGTTAACAATGGATGACACGGTCACCACCTAATTTACAGTAATTTTACCGGACTTTTGCACTAACATCCTATGAAATTGTTGTTTTGTATGATGTATACCAAGCTTTAAGTTTCTCTTTTCAAAGACACCTTGTTCTCTGTTATCATAAGCATATGTGAACTTCAATAGGATTGTCTTGGTTAAACATTTAAGACTTAAAATTCGACAGAATTGTAATTGAATAATACCACCGAACTCATGTGACTCTTGTGGTTACAAAAAAAAAATTTAGAATCCTGACTAGATGGCGAAAGATCGGTGGATCGAGTCACAGACGTAATATTTCTTTCATTTATAAATAATAGGAGTTGAAACAGTGGGTCCAAAAAGTATGCAATGCAACGTGCACAATATCCCTCGGATATCTAAATTTTTTTTTCGAATAAGACCCTTCTATGCAAAGAGTTTTGGAGCTTTATGACCTATTGTATTATAGTTTGGAGGATCGACCATTTTTCTAGAACGTTTATTAGAGTAGCGTTCTAAAAAAAATTTATTTGAATCCCTACCTGAATGGGTCCATTCGAAATAAACTATTAAGAAACATAATTGTATCCAAAGTAACATTTAATTTCAATTTGATACCCTCAACTATTCAAGATTTTCAACTTGATATTATAAATTTTAATATCATATCAATTACTACCTTCAACTATTGAATATTTTTAAATTGATATCCCGCATCAGTCATGGATTATTATTTTTCGTTTCAAGAAATATATATAATATTTTTTTTTTACCAAATAAGGAGTGAGGAGAGAATGGAGGTTATTTTTGTTATTTATGATTTTATTTTAACACTGTTAGAGTATTAAGTTGTATAATTATAGTTAAAGTATTAAGTTGTCTAATATTAAAGTTTACGGTATCGAGTTGAAAAACTTGAATAGTTAAGGATATCAAGTTGAAATTTAATCTTAGTTAAGTATAGATTAAGATTACAATAGGATTGTTTTGGTTAAACAATCTTTAAGAGTTTTGGAATTTCGGAACCTAAGTTTTGAAATTTCCTAAAAGTTGTCTTAAAATAAATGAAATCTGTACATGGGAATAGTATGAGCTGTACTAAAATGAAGATGACCAAAAGCTACAGATTTTGTTTCATATTCAGATGTGGTATGCTACAAAACTCACTGGTGATGTCGTTTTTGTCTCTCTCTGAAAACAAAACACGTGAAATAATATGATTCCGCAAGCCCCTACTTCACCAATAATGTATCCAGGATTTTAGTTTATTTCAGACTGATCGTTCTATTTTTTTAATAAAATAAATAATGTGTAAATATTGTTAAGTCCATATTTTATCATGTATGTATCGTATTGTATCTGGCTAGTGTAGCATTATGTCCAAGATACTAAAAAAATACGAAAAAATTCATACAAAGAATCATAATTTACGTTAATTCTATCAAGAGCATCAAATTTTAAACAATTTTATCCAAAGCATCAAAACGTCTATCACATGGACGTTTTTTATTTTTTAATATTATTTTTATGCTTTACTTTCTCTACGGTTTAATATCGTTAAAGGAAAAAAAAAACGCACATTGAAAGGACGTTCATTCTCATGGACGTTTTTCTTTTTCTTTTTCCGCTCTCTCTCTCTCTCTCTCTCTCTCTCTTTCTCTCACGGGTCACTCTCTCTCTCACAACTCTCTCTCTCTCTCTCTCTCTCTCTCTCTCTCTCTCATATCTCTCCCACTCACCTTTCTCACTCTCATCCCTCTCTCCCTCTCTGTCACTCCCATCCCTCTTCCCTCTCTTTACTCTCTCTCTCTCTCTCTCTCTCCCTGTCACTCTTCCTCTGTCACTCTTTTTTTTTCCTGTAAGCTATCTACACTAGCTAATACTAGCAAACTTTTTCTGTACACTAGGTAACATTAATCTGTACACTAGTTAACGTTCAATTTGTAACGTTAAATTTGTAACGTTTAAAGTTAAACGGTTAAATTTAGCTCTCTCTCTCTCTATATATATATCACTTATTTGTTTTCTACATCTCATTCTCTCTTTTTCTTCACCACATTCTTTCTTACTCTCTTCACCATATTTTTCTCATACTATTATAAAACAACCGGTGAATTCAGTAGCCAAATTCAAGTCAGAAGATACTTTCATCCATTGTCACCTACCATCTTCTCTGTAAGCCTCAATTCATCCGAAAGTTTGTGACTATGGATCAAAATTTAGTAATAATTTGCTACCATGGAGGTATACTAGATGGATTATCTTACCAAGGAGGTAATACTCATCTTATTACCACTTATCAAAATATCAGATTAGCTAGTTTGCGTAGTATTATTTGTGATCGTTTTTTCATAAGTTATGAATTTACAATAAGATGGTTTTATGAAGATGCGTTTATAATAGTAGATTGTGAAGAAACATAAAATTTTAATTTAGTTTAATCTTATATTAAAAGTTATATCATTCCATCACTACCAAATATCGACACAACTATCATTTCAAGTGGTCAATATTTTTGTGATAACCAAGATTTCAATGATGGTCATAGTTATATAAATCATACTAAACTGAACTCTGATACTGAAAACAATGATGTTGACGATAAAAACAGTGGTGATTTGGTTAAAAATTTAGAATGTTATTTAGATGATAGTGACGCTAATGTAGTTGGTTGCATTACAGGGTTAATTGTTGTCAGGCAATTTGATTCTCCTCAGAATTTTTAAAAATTTACTAGCGACCTAGTAATTACATATAAATTTAGTTTTTTATCTAAACATAACAATCATAAAAGAATAGTGTATACTTGTGATTCTCCAAATTGTTGTTGGAGAGTATACGCTAAAGCTAATGGTGATGGTAGTACATTTAAAATTCGTACATTTGAATGTAGGCATTCATGTTTAGGTGAATTTACAGGAGGACATCATCTACTAGCCACTACTGCATGGGTAAGAAATAAAATAATTGATAAAATTAGATATAACAACTCATATAGTCCGGCTACACTCGGTACGCGACGAGGCGGTCCCGTTTGGCGGGGCGCGCTCCGTATCACAATTTCTGAAATTTGGAAAAAGCAGATTTTTGGGATTTTCCATCTAATTTAATTCTACACACAACAATTAATAAATTAATATATTTGATAGAAAATAAACTAGGTTAAGTGGTCTACGCATACCAAAAAGAAAAACTGAATTCGGATCTCTGTGGTGGGAGATACGAGTCCGTGAACATAGGTAATTACCGCAGTTTTCTGCGATACCAAAAAGTTATCGTTTTTGTCAACTTGGTCGATATTTTTGCCTAGGTGTACGCGCTGTTCGAGGTCAACTATCATACAGATATGGAAGGAGGATAGGTGAGGATCATACCGGTGAAGACAGAGTCGAGTTTGGTCAAGCGAGGGTGCGGAAAACGGCGCGTGAAGGAAGGGTCTTCGCTGCTTGTTTCAGTGCGGCGTGCTCGCGGGGAAACGCGGCCGGCGGTGCGGCGCTGGGACTCCGGCGACGGTGGTGCGGTGCTTGGCTGGAGTTCGACGGCGGACTGGTGGCTAGGTCGAGAGATTTTGGTTTAGGGTTTGGGAAATAGAGTTTACTCTCTATATATATAGATATCGGGGGAGGGGGAAACCGCTTACGCGCGGGGGAAGAATCGCTGCTGCGGCTGCTGTTGATTAGTAACGCGGGTCGGGTAGGGATTGCTAGCGGGTTTAGGGTTAGGGATTCTAATGGGTTCAGGGTTTTTTAACGGGTTTTGATCCATTTTCTTTTTCCTATTTCTTTTTCATTCTTTTTCTTTTCTTTTCTTTTCTATTTCTTTTCTTTTCTTTTCTATTTCTTTTCTAATTTCTTTTATTTTCTATTTTTTCTAATTAATAAGCATTAAATATATACATACATATATATATATATATATATATATATATATATATATATATATATATATATAAATTCTAGAAATTTATTTTAGAGCATACAATTAATCTACCAACTGTCCAATAGGTCCCATACATGGAATAAATTAGGAAAAATTTATAATGGCTCCATAAATCTCCTAAATGCACAAACACCTAAAATAAAAATTAAATAAATTCTATTTCTCCTAATTAGCTCATAATTTTAATTAAATAATTAATAAAAAGGTTAATACGGTTTTTAGGATTAGGGATTTTACATACACCCCCTATACGTCCTCCATCTTATGCGGCATTGTCATCATGCGGCCACAACCAGGCGAGAGCTCATATACGGCCACAACGACTATGCGACCTCGACGATATGAGGCCTCCGTCAGAATATGCGGCCAGAACACATATGCGGCCAAGACTGCTCGGCAGCCCCTGATCCACAAGATCTTTCTGTTACGACCAAAGAGATCTTCGCACAGTTGTTGCGGACTACGTGTTCAGCTGACCAAGTCACGTGCGCAACGGGTTAAAATGATCCTGAGATCTCATCAATAAAATATCTTAACCAATCTCATGTGGCGGCTTTCCCGCATAATGTGGCTACCGCTACGGCCGCATTCTGCCAAAGGAGCCATATGCGGCCACCAAGCACGAGTATATGCGGCATCCATAGCACGTCCACATGGTGGCTATAAATAATAGGGTACCACACCTGAACAAGGGGCTGGCTATCTGCGAATATACACTCAAGCAAGAGAGAAGATCTTTCGCATCAGATCATCCACGGAGTAAAGAGAGTTGCTACACTCCTAACCCTCCATCTTCAGCCCCCAGAAAAAAACTTTGTACTTAGATTGTCTTCTAGGACTTTTTTTTGTACTTTCTTTAATTTTTTCAATTAAATTAAGTTCTTTCCAACTTTCGTATTTAATGGCAAACAACAACGTCTACACGATCACTTACATTGGCACAAACAAACGATCAATACCCCTTCTTATCATTCTACAAGATCGAAACGAAAGCGAAGTTAAATGAACGAAAATAATTCAATTCATCGAAACCGTTCAATAAAACGTAAAAACCAACTCGAAAGCACGACAGCAACAATGCGATAGCGAAAACTAGACAAGACAACTTGCAACGGAGAGGTGCCTCTTGACTCTGCCCTAAGTCCGTCCTTGGGACACGGTCCACTGAATATGAAAATCGATTCTGAAGAAGCCAATCCATAACGAGAAAAGGATCTTGATTCAATCTATCCCGATCGAACGATACCGAAAGTATTTCTTAGCCGCGCTCCCCGAATAGGGAGAACGGAGCACTACATACTGAACATATTTGAGGAGGTCAAAGCAGTGGAGAGCCAGGGCTATAAGAGGTTTAGACGTGCTAGGCTCAGACTTCTATCAATAGTTTGGCATGTCTGGAGAGAAAGGAACCGCAAATTATTTGAAGGGAAGGCCATGACCTTGACTGGGATCTTAAATAACATTGAGAGTGATATCGAATGTATGAAGAGAAGATAATTGTGTAGGGGTGAGGGCCTAGCAACCTCCAGAGTTTTGTATGTCTGTTCTGTTTCTCTTCATTTATAAAACACCTATGCTTAAAAAAAAAAAAAATATATATATATATATATATATATATATATATATATATATATATATATATATATATATATATATATTAGTGTTCGATAAAAACAATTACATGATTTTGGACTATCATTTTCAGAAGAATATTAGTGTTCGAAAAAAATTGTTTGGATGAAAATAGTTAAAAATCGTTAAAACTAGTAGTCCAAAACCAAAAATTTGACAAAATAACCATTAAAAATAGGGCACGTGACCATCACATGTCAATTTTTATTGATTTTTATCAGAAAATACCAACGAAATTTACTTCAACCACTAATTGAGCCAAAATGCAAAGCTCATGCACCATTTCGGCCAAAAAAAAGTCCGATCACCAAAATGACAAACACTACATTCCTCATGTACCATTTCGACAATTAACTCATATATATATATATATATGGAAAAAAGGGATATGAGCCATATGCTCATATTCCTACATGAGCCAATGCACACGTGGACCAATAGAAATTGGGTGTACTAGTGCACATGGGTGCACAAGGGATGTAGAAATCAATTTCTATTGGTCCACGTGTGCATGGCTCATGTAAGAATATGAGCCTATGGCTCATATCCCGTTTACCCTATATATATATATATATATATATATATATTGTTGAGGTGGCTAATGAGCCTCTAACCTAGTGCTAAAGGGGAGACATCTTGGGTGGTAGAGTCCTAGTGGAAGAGTTTTACCCAAAAATAATAATTATAATATATATAGTTGAGGTGAACGTTGTTTTTATATGGGTTGGATTATCATTTCACTATTTAGGATTCCAAGAGGTTTCCTAGTTGCCGACTTTAGGGGCTGTTTGGTTGCACGAAAGTATATAAAAGTACAAAAGTAAAAAAAAAAGAGTTTGCGTGCGCATAAATTTTGACTTTCCAAAAGTCGTTTGGTTGGTTGATTTGGAATATATGAAAGTGGAGGAAAAAAAAGTTTCATTGTTTGGATGGTTGTTGAAAGTGAAGAAAAAATGAGTTTCATTGTTTGATGGTTGTTAAAATGGGATGTTAGTTGGAGATATGGTGAATGTAGGTATTGTTACCCCCATTTTTTATTCCCAACTAATTATCATTGAATTAGAAAATATTTTTGTATGTTTGACATAAATAATTGACAACATTATAAAAAAATATTTTCATCCTTACAAATATCTGAATACTAAACGTAAAAAAATTCAAAGTGAATATTTTTTTATTATTGACAAATATAATAAAAATAAATTTTATTGACAAATAATTGGCCTAAAGAAGAAGAAATGTCGAACAAGAGAAAAAAATAGAGACGAAAATTTACAGCGCAAAAGATGCAATCGCGGGAGAGTCGGTCACCGCAAGCTGAACGGTTGGGGACGAGTTCCACGGGCTGTAGGCGGAAAAACTCTTCCTCTTCCCAGACTTTCCTCCTCTCTCTTCCCAGCTCTTCCCAGACCACTTTTACGAAAAAAATTGGGGTGGTGAAAGTGAGCCAAAGACGAAGGTGACAAGAACTACATCGCGTTCCATCAGTCTTTTTCAGGGAGTTTCAACTTTTGAACCAAACGGCTGAACTGTGCCAAGTTCATCCAGACTTTTCAATTTTTGGACACTTTTACCACACTTTCAACGAGCCAAGCAGGTTATTGAATTTGAGCCGACCCACTTGAGGATTCGAATTTAAGTATGGAAGATTTGCTTTAGGTTGAGCCAAATATTCATAGACAGATTCAGCTCCTTTTCTTTCAAAAGAAGTATGGAAACTTTGGCCGGATTGTATAAATACTGTAGGAATCCAACAATTTTTATTTTTATTTTATTATTTTTTATTATAACTCACACGCACCTACACGTCCTTACGGTTAGAAAATTCGAACTCTGTCGGTTTCATCTGATGTCCGTGCTGCTTTTCACTTGAACTACAAGTAGTGGAACGTAGGAATCCAACAATAATCGCATTTGTTGCAAGGGTTAGCAATAAATGAAGGAAAACAATTCTTGGACCGCAGGGGGGTGACCGCGCGCTGCCCGCAGCCGACGTGTTCTCCCCCTATTCGCTTCGTCCCTCCCCTCACGTGATACCATGGGGCCCACTCCCACGTGGCCAGCGGACCAAAACCCTGCGGACAACGTAGCATTGTTCATAAATGAAATAGTATCATCATTTGCTACATTACTATGAAACCTTCAGTCTATCCAAAATTACAAGTACAACAACTCACTTCCAGCCAACCTTTCGATATGCAGCACCACTTTACATTGTAACGTCAACAAATGTTGCTTCCTGCAAATACTTTGATAATGCATTGTGAATCCACAACTGTGTGTTATTGGCTTGAGCTATGAAATAGTTCGGAAGTCGGGTATTGATATGATTTTGGAAGAAGCCGGTGTACTGAAACTCTTTGATCCCTGGAAAGAACTAGCTATAGAGTTCGAAGATCACTTACATTGGAGTTATAGCCATAGAAATATGTAATCCACTCTATTGTAGGGGTGAGGATTATTTGGTTTTCACAGAAAATTGAACCAAATCTAGATTTAGTTCGGTTTTGAAAAAAATAGGTTCGGCTTCTATTTTGAAAATGCTAATTTTTTTTTTTTTCTTTTCAGTTTTTGGTTTCGGTTCCGGTCTAAAATCGAAAACCGACTAAGACTTGTATAATTATATAAATACCCTCAATTCTATGTATATTTTGTGATTAAAAATATGTGTATTTAAAAAAAACAATAATTATATGTATGTGATTTGAAGTACAACTTTGATAATTTAACAATTAGTCCAATTTTATACATGACTTTGAAATACAACAAATATGTATATAAAAATTATAAGTTTTGATACAATTTAACAACGTCCCTAACTCTAGTCCGTTCCATTAAAAAATAGCAAGAATCCAACCGGACAAATCGAATAAAGCAAATAAATTATTCAGTTCGGTTTTGATTTTGGTTCATTTCAATTTGATTTTAGATTTTTAGAATATTGATTTATTTGATTTTGACTATTTTGATTCGGTTGAAACCAAATAATCACTCCAGTGTGTTGAGTACTTTTTGGATCTGATCATCTCGATTTAGACATTGGAGTCAGAGTAGTCATTATGAAACCATTTGATTTCCACGTCAATACTCAATTAGTCTCAATCATTTAAGTGTAGCCAGTTAGGAAAAGTAGGACAAAGTTGCAGATCCAAAAGAGTATGTTCATGAGTTTTGAGTACCTATCATGTGGAATAGTTCACTTTAGAATCTCTTTTACTTCCATGATTGGTAATACTGTAGGGCCATCTATGTTGCTAGGATACTTCTTCGGAGACATCGTATCTGTCTCCATATCTCACATATATTTGCAGGACCGTTTCTGAGCATGTACAAGCTGTATAATCGCATAGGATTTCCAAAACCGGAAGGTTCCATATATTACTGTTGTGAAATTTCACTTTTAGATCTAAGCCTTCCTATTATTTAGAAATTGCAGTAACAAAGCCTCTAGAATCTACCCCTTCTTTTAGAGTGATTAAAAAAGACATTTCTTTAGTATTGTACAGAGCCCCTATAATGTCAGAAAAGACGTGTGTATTTGACACGATACTCACTGTGTCGAACATGGCTTGTCCATTTCTAGGCTCCAAAGAACGAACCCAAAACATACTTGAAAGTGATTTGATATGTTCAAAATATATATATTGTGTGCGTGTTTTTTGGTGTATATAAAACAATATCCATGATGTACCCGTATCCAAAATTTCTCTAACCATGCCGTATTTCAATACCTGTACAACCTAGGGGGGGCATATTTTAGAAGGCTATAAATCCAAAAATTTACATCTCATGAATTCTCAAATTTTCATGTTGTAGAGAAGTATTAAATAGTGTTGTAGATAAATATGCCTAAATACTCTTTTAGGGATTTACACTTACGTTTTATTTATTTATGAATAATGAAACTTTCTGGCATACTGGTAACAACTGGAAGATCATAACCCTCTTTTGTTTACTCTTTTAGCAGTTTGTTGTCGGAAAACAAAGAGGTTCTGGTTGTAATAACAAAGCAACTAATGCCATAAATATTTACATTCATGTTTACTCTCCTGAAAACAATGGTTGCTTATTCTTGGAAGAACCTCTTTTCTTGATTAATTTGCGGTGGGAACAAAGCTGCCTACAAAACCAAGGCCCATGATGAAGAAAGCAATGGCTTGAGGATAGATATAGTAGCAGAACTTTGTCTTCCCATAGTTCAAGTCGTAGCATGCACATATGAAGAGGTAAGCCGCCATTCCCAGCTCCGGGAAAAGAAGCCTAGAAAACAAGGGTAGCAAATTGTTGGTCAAGATACCTATACTACTATTTAACCGAAACCAAATAATAATAAACCTTTGTATACCTTATAAGTTTCTCTAGGTTGGGTGACTTGGACCTAAACAACTAAATCATATCAAGTTGCAATCAGGGGCGGACCTATATGAGAGCGAGGAGGGACAGTTGTTACCCAATGAATATTTTTTTCCGTGTTATATATTCATTTTTTTTTTTATCAAATTTATGTTTCGCTCTCTCCAAAATTTGTAATTTTTAATTTTTATATACATATTTATATCATAATTATCTTTTTTCCTTCAAATTTTTTTTTTTCCCTTCTAATTTTTTTGCTAAACTTTAGAGGAAACTAGATCGATATGAAAAAAAAATTAGTTTAGATTATTATGCATCAAATTTTAATTTTATGAAATTAAGCAAGCTTATGCAACACATGACAAAACATCTAATCCTTTAATAAAATTTTGATGTAGCTAACTTTACTTAACAAAAAATTGGACTTTCTTTACATTAGAGGTTGATCTCCTCTTTTAAATTCTCTCGTCCGTCCCTGGTTGCAATGTTTGATAATAGAATGCAGTTTATGTATCCAAAGCTTGGGGCAAGTGATGAAATTTGTAAATCATGCAGATTTGAAATTTGAGGACTGTGATATGGACTAAGAAAAGTATTATTTGGTTAATAACCTAATTATTCTGGGGGTATTGGAGTTCAAGATATACAGGTATTTGAAATTGACTTTGTCTTGAAGAATAGGTTGACGCAACTAAATACCTGTTTGTGGTTAGCCATCTAGACTTTTTGGGAGCTTCCTTCCCCATATTTGCCTTTGGTGCACCTAGTTTCTCTGTAACAACCCATTCATTCACTTTACCCACCTCCAGTAGACCAGTCACGACTGCCTTCATCCGATGCAAAGACATGACATTCTCGAAGAAGATCCAGAAGGGCAAGAGATGGATAGATCTGTGACAAGAAATTCTTTGCTGAAATTTTAATCCAGTAGTAGATCAGCATTATATATGTTTTTAAGGCAAGTATGAAACTAGAGTTCCCATCATAGTTTGCAGTATCGTCCGATACCAATCCGATACGGCCGATACCGATACTGTTTGGCCTGTCCCGATCCGATACCGATACTAACCGATACCGACATCGGGAATCTATTTTTCAGTAAATTCGGCCAAGAAAGTTAAACGAAAAAGACCAAAGGTATAAAGACATAGTAAGGTTGTAAAAGCATATAAAAGAAGAAGAAGAAAAATCTATTGCAGGTAAACCAATCGACAATGATTACTACTATTTCATTTTATTCCAAAACTACTCATAAACAACACAAAAAATACTTTAAATTAAGCCTAAATTTTAAAAATATATATTTTTTGTAAAATTTTACATTATTTGTTTTCCGATACCAAAAAGTCCGATACTACCGATCCCGATACTCATAGGAAGGATCTGATACCGATTTCGATACTACGAACCTTAGTTCCCATGAAAGTGGTGTCACTTGCCCCTATCCCTCGAAAGAGGAAATCATAAATATATGTGACAATTGCTAATCATTTAAAATTGTTCAATATGTGTTTGTGCATATAGGTTGATTCAGTAGTCAATTTAAATTGCAACATACCTTGGAGTTCCAACTGAATTTAGAATTGTGATGATTGTAGGAACATAGACTACTCCCCAAGTTGGGATTTCAACCTGAGGAACGAATACTGATGCCGGTACCACCACGCAATAAAGGATGAAGGTGATAAGGTGGCCAACAATTCTTCGAACAAAGAAGAAACTGTACATCATGTAGAATTTCTTCCGCATCGACACTTTCTGCAACGTAAAATGTTAGAAGTCATTTTGAGATATAACACATGCATGTTACATCTAGTTATCATAAAAGCCTAACTAACCAACAAAGTATATAGAATTTCTCTTCAACTGGATCAACCATAAAGTACTAATAAGCAATCAAGTTGTAAGCATGTTTTAGTTAGTAGGACAATAAACTTGAAAATTGCAGAGAATACTAACCTTGGTCCTCAGTATCTCTCCTGCCATCTTTCTAAACAAATTCGCTGGACCACAAGCCCATCTATACTGCTGATTTCTGTAGGCCTTAAATGTACTTGGTAATTCGCTTTTAACCTGCAACAATTAATGACGTAGTGCTTACTTGACAACCTTAAATTGGATACAGAGCCTACCATAAACAAGTTTCTGAAAAAGAAGAAAAATGTTACCAACGAAGCTTTATATGTTTTAGCATGTGATCACTAAAATTGCCTTCTATTACATAAACACGCCGTCTTGCCTAGAATGCAAGGTGCGGATCATGTTTCCATCTCATTCAAAGAACTGTAAAAAAAGTTTCTTAAGCACAGAAACTATAGATTCATAGAAAGAGAACCATTTTTTTAGCAAAACCTAGAAATAACTGTCATCGTCATCATCATCCATGCATCCTCCCATCAGAATGGGGTTAGCTTTGGTGCATAAGAAAGTTCAATAAAATATTTGACAAGGTTTTCATAACGGATTGTCGACTTGGCGTCGACTCTATGTTGGTGCCAAATTCCTAGATAGAAAAATTAACGGATAAGTTGACCTACATTTAGAATATGCAGTTTAACCTCAATACCAAGGAGCACATTTTTATTTATTTATAATTTTAACTATCGATAATTCTGTATCAAAGATTACATAACATATTATATAAAAATATTTTATTATTCTTGACCTCAAAACCATCACATCCTTTTGCTGATTCAATGGCATGCCATTGGATTTGGACTGAAGTTCCTTTTATACCACCTACGTACTTCACCGCTCAAACAGATACGAGATGAACCCAAAAAAGGCCCATCTTTTACCAAAAGTGATTTGATGCATTACACGAAAATGGTCATTCATACTGATCGGCAAGACTAGTATGGATATTATCAACATAGTTCAGAATGTAGCTTCTCATTTGTCTCCAATCTCTTAATAGCGTATTGTATCTGCATCATTCAGAATTTTAACTTAACATCTAAAGAGTCTTGTCTATATTTATTGATCATCGTATCTAGTTGTAAATGCAAATTATACAGAATACCCAACTTCACATCAGGATAGATTGGTTTCCACACTCATCCAATCTTGTTCATGCTGTTGGCTACAAGCAGCGGGTTGTAACCTGCAGGAAGACTGACAGAGAACTAAGGAAAGGGAAGCAACTGTTTGTTTCTCTTTTATTTCTCACTGATGAATAAACAAACAACTACACTCACATTTATATAGCCACTACTGCTAACAACTCAACTCTAAAAACAAGCTAACAAAGTCTATTAAAGTGGATCTGAACTTTGACAAGTTCTATTCCTACAAAGAAAGGGTCATATCTAGATTATTAACTGATATTCTCCTCCTTAATCTAGATTTGATCAAGGTTGATAACTCCAAGCACCTGCTGCATCTCAGCGAATTTCACTTTGGCGAGAGCCTTCGTGAGAATGTCGGCACGTTACTTTCCAGTGCTCACGAACTCCACCTTTATCTGCCCTCTTTCAACACACTCGCGAATGAAATGAAAGAGAGTATCAATGTGCTTACTGTGCCCATGAAACACTGAATTCTTCATCAACGCAATTGCAGACTTGTTGTCGACATAGAGCGTGACTGGCTTAGGTTCGCGGCCAGTCACTTCACTAACCAGATTCCTCAGCCACAAAGCTTGACACGCTGCAGCCGTTGCCGCCACGAACTCAGCTTCACAGGAGGACAACGCGACAGTTTTTTACCTCTGAGATGCCCAAGTGATCAGGTTCTTGTTGAGGTAGAACGCCATTCCGCTGGTGCTCCTCCTGTCGTCGACATCTCCGGCTAAGTTGCTGTCGGTGAATCCGTGCAGTTCATCTTCACCATGTCCTCTTCCATACATGAGTCCATACTCAAGTGTTCCCTTCACATATCTGAGGATCTGTTTCACAGCCTGGTGATGTATGGTTATTGGCTTCTCCATGTACCTACTCACCATTCCAACAGCATAACAAATATCCGGACGAGTGTGAGTTAAGTACCTGAGACAGCCAATGATACACATATATTGCGTCGGATCGACTGGTGTTCCTTCAAGGTTCTTGCTGAGTTGCAGTTTAGCTTCCATAGGATACCTGGTCGGATTGCAATCTCCCATTCCAAACTGCTGTAAAACTCTCTTCGCATATGCCGATTGCTTCAGTGTAATGCGATCACCCTATTGATCTACCTCTATACCAAGGTAGTAGGAGAGTAACCCAAGATCACTAATCTCAAATTTCTGCATCATCTGCTGCTTGTAAACCTTTACTGCAGTTGCTCTTGTGCCTGTGATGATTAAGTCATCAACGTACACTCCAACAATGAGTGCACCCTCTCTATTGCTCCTCGTGTACACAACATGCTCTTGAGTGCATCTGATGAGTCCCAGCTCCTTTAAGCAGCTGTCCAGGCGTGTATTCCAGGCCCTCGGTGCTTGCCGCAAGCCATAGAGAGCCTTTGACAGCATGTACACCTTGTGCTTCTGGTTCTTGACGATGAAGCCTTCAGGTTGAGCTATATATACCTCCTCTTTGAGGTCACCATTCAGAAACGCAGATTTAACGTCCAAGTGGTGAACCTCCCATCCGTGCTGGGCTGCGAGGACGATAATCAAGCGAACTGTGTCGAGTCTGGCAACTGGAGCAAACACTTCATCAAAATCAACTCCATGTTGCTGGACGTAGCCCTTTGCCACAAGTCTAGCTTTGTGCTTGAGGATCTTGCCTTCACTGTCTCTCTTCACCTTGTATACCCATTTTAAACCGATGGGTTTGTGCCCAGATGGTAACTCAGTAAGCACCCATGTCCCATTCTTCTCGATGGCTTCAAACTCCTTCTTCATAGCTTTCCGTCATTCATGTTCAAGTGTAGCATCTTGAAAGTTTGCCGGTTCTTCAGCCGACAAAAACATCTCTGGATCAAGAAAGGTCTCCTCAGTTTCAGCATATACGTCAACAATTGAGCGATATCTCCTTGGCTCATTCGAGTCTGCCGTCGGTGTAGGTGAGACGCTCGAAGTTGAGGTCGCAGCTTGTGGTGTAGTAGGCTCCCTTGACGCCATTGTCGCTCCATGCGTCATAGGTGTTGCCGCGTCTCCTGTGCCCTCCAGCGTGTGCACAGCCGCGCCCATCGCTCTCTGTGGAGTGATCACTATCTCGACAAAAGGATCTTCGACTGAGAGTTCTACCCAGCCTTGTGGTTTGGTACCATCACCATTTTTCCAATCCCATCTCCTTTCTTCCTCGAACACGACATTCCTGCTCACATGGATCTTGCTGCGTTGAGGATTATAGAGACGGTGTGCTTTGCAGCCCTCTTCCATGCCAAGGTACACCAATGTCGTGCTTCGATCATCAAGTTTCTTGTGATGAGGACCTGCAGTCTTCATGTGTGCGACGCATCCAAACATCATTAATTGTTCGAGGTTTGGTTTCTTACCAGTCCAGGCTTCATACTACGTGAGCGCACTGAGAGCTTTAGTTGGCAACCGGTTGAGCAGGTACACAACATATCTGACCGCCTCGTCCCACATACTTTCAGGAGCATGCATGCTCTTGAGCAAGCTCCTTGTCGTGGCCATCACGGTGCGATTCCAACGCTCCACTATGCCGTTTTGTTGTGGCATATATGGTGCGGTGAGGTGCCGTTGTATGCCTTCGCCTTCACAGAAGCTTGTGAATTCCTTGGACAGGAACTCACCTCCTCGATCAGTTCTTAGTGTCTTTATCTTGTTGTCATATTCATTCTCTACAAGAGACTTGAATTTCTTGAAAGCATTAAAGGCATCACTCTTTTCTTTGAGCATATATACCCACATCATGCGACTGAAGTCATCAACAAGTAGGAGAAAGTACTTGTTACCTGCAAGTGTAGCGGGTGTAATCGGGCCATAAATGTCAGCGTGCACAAGTTGCAGTGGCCTCTCGGCTCTGAAGCTTGCTTGCAGAGGGAACGGTAGTCGTGCTTGTTTGGCGATGAGGCACCCTTCACAGAGCTGGTTTGGATGAGAAATCTTCGGCAGCCCGGTAACCATTTCCTTCTCTGCCATCATCTTGAGCGCGAAGAAATTCACATACCCGAGCCTTGCATGATACAACCAGGCTGGGTCTTGTACTTTGGCCATTAGACATATCGTCCTGCAAGATTCAAGAGCTATCTTGTACAGGCGGTTAGGTGATCACCTCACCTTCATCAGCAGAATGCCGTTCCTATCGAACACCCTCAAGTAGAAACCGACAATCTCCACCTTGCTTCCATCTTTTGTTAATTGACCAAGGCTCAATATATTACTTCTTAAACTTGGAATGAAGTATACCTCCGATAGAAGACGTTGTTCGCTATTCTTGCATTGGAACATGATTGATCCCCTGCCCTCAATCTGCACGGTTGAGCCGTCGCCGAACTTGACACGGCCGGTGATGTCCTGATCAAGGTCCTTTAACTTTCCTCGGTGGTCCGTCATGTGGTTGCTAGCGCTGTTGTCAAGGTACCACATGTCGGTGTTGGCCTGCGATTCTCCAGCACTGCGCAAGTCTGGTACTATCTTCTCTTCATTGAGCATGACGAGGTCAGGCGTCTCCTCCAGAGTCTCTCCCAGTAGCAACGCGGCCTCCTCGTCTTGCGCTCGTGCAAGGTTCGCCTCCTCATCACGACGTTTGTTGTGACACTCCGACGCATAGTGCTCATAGTTTTCACAATTGAAGCACTTAATTTTTTATTTGTCGCGGTTGGAGCTTGAACCGCGAGTCCCCTCACCCTCCTGGTGTTGTGCTATTTGGCCGCCACGGCCACCCCTGTCGCGCCCTCGGCCACGTTCACGGGGCTTGCCATGGCCCCGGTTGTCGCTAGAGTGCCCCTTTCCGCTCGACGAAAAATCAACGTTATCTTTCTTCAACCGCGCCTGCCACTCAGTGTGAGTAAGCAGAAGTTGTCCGCTGTTGCTCTCGCCTCGACCGCGTATGCGTTCTTCGTACGCTTTGAGACGGCCGATCACTTCCTCGACCGGCATGGTCTCCACATCCGCAAACTGCTCGATCGCAGCAACGACCTGCAGGTACTTGTCTGGGACGGAGATGAGTAGCTTCTTGACGATGACAACGTCCTCCATCTTGTCTCCCAATCCACGAATCTTGTTTGGGAGGGTCGTCAATTTCTCCGCAAACTCATCGATGGAATCTGTCTCCTTTATACGCAAAACCTCGAACTCACTCTTCAAGGTTTGAATCCTTGCCTTCTTCACCCGATGAGCGTCGAGGTACATTGACTTCAGGCTTTCCCAAGCTTCCTTAGCCGTTTTGTGCTTGGCCAGCTGGAGTAGGATCTCCTCGGGGACAGCTTAAAAAATGCACGCCAACGCCATCTTGTTTCTCTTCTTTTCTACGACCACCCCGGCCACGGGTTCAATGGCGTCCCAAATGCCTTGAGCCTCCATGAAGACCTCCATCTTGATCGTCCAAGTGGAGTAGTTGCTAGATGTCAACATTGGGTAGTGCAAGGTTATGCTTCCCTCATTTGTTGCTGGCGCCGTCGAGTGCTCGACGATTTACATCTTGTTGAGCCGAAGGTATTTTGGCTTACACCCTGCTCTGATACCAGATGTTGGCTACAAGCAGCGGGTTGTAACCTGCAGAAAGACTGACAGAGAACTAGGGAAGCAACTATTTGTTTCTCTTTTTTCTCACTAATGATTAAACAAACAACTACACTCACATTTATATAGCCACTACTGCTAACAACTCAACTCTAAAAACAAGCTAACAAACTCTATAAAAATGGATCTGAACTTTGACAAGTTCTATTCCTACAAAGAAAGGGTCATATCTAGATTATTAACTGATACATGCTACAGAGCAAATAAATTACCTTGACATTTCCTGTATATATGAACTTCCAACCTCTGAGACTTGCACGAACAGCTAAATCCATATCTTCCACAGTTGTTCGTTCATTCCAACCTCCTGCATCATTGACAGCTGAGATTCTCCAAACACCTGCAGTTCCTATCAACACAAATAGATCATATGGGCATTGGTTCTTATCATTGAGTGAATCCATAATAAGATTACTTAAAAAAACACCAAATCATGGCTTTCTTGTCTCATGTTACAAAAATAGAGGTAAATTATCAAAGGGAATTGTTAACTGCACTCAATTCACCACCAAGGGGGTGGCCTAATGGTAACACTAGTAAGGGAGGGCAGGAGAGGGCGTGCGATAATTAAAATGGGAGGGGGTCTTAGTGCTGGGCATAGACGGTCATTTAGGACTAGCCTTATCTGAAAAAGAAAAACTTCATTCAACTCAAGAGGCTCTCAAGATTGTTAAGTTATAGACGCGTATTATCATTAAGAAGTAATTACTATTTCTCTTATAAGGAGTCAAATTCACTAGACTATTGATCAACTTCACACATTATGAGAGGAAACTTTTCAAAACGATTTACTTTTATATGTCAATTATCGTTTTAAGTTCATACTAGAAACATAAACAATGCCACCCACCTAACTTTTTACTTGCTAGTACTACTTTTATGTTAGCAGCTAAGAAATATGTTGGCATTGTTGTTGTGATAACTACATCTAATATCATCAACAGGTAGGACATACTTCATAAGCAACACTATTATGCCTCGGACCAAAAGTACTCGTGAAATAACTTTACTAAAGGCATTGAAATAATGGCATTCTAGTGTACATTTAACCATCTGCATGCCTAACCATCATTACTAATTAAAGTGAAGGATTATTCATCATGGTCTAAAATAAAAGGAAATGTCATATAAAATGTACAGTGTAATACTTAATTGTAGATATTAGTTTTTTACTGAGACAACAAATGTTGTGTTTACCATTGAAACCAAAGAAGGAGCACACTGATGATCCCGATTCCTGTTCAACCTTGAAATGGTAATCCATTGACATTTCTTGCATCCTTGTCATCAAACACTCATTGGAGTTGACTACAAAATTGTCAAACTAATTATATGAGTAGATAATCTCTTTAAAAAAAAAATTACATTAGTACATATTGATAAAATAATACAAGTCTGTTGATTAAATAAAGTTGTAAAGCACATTAACCATGCACACATTATACTCACAGAATATCCATCGAGTTTGAACTAATGCTACTTGTGGATTGTGGACGAGAAAAGGAATAGTCCGCATCAGAAAATCGGGTTCAGGCTGGAAATCTGCATCGAAAATGGCAACAAAGTCGCAATGGCTGACGTACTTGTGCTTCATTCCTTCTTTTAGGGCCCCTGCTTTGTATCCATATCGATTGTCTCGTACCTCATATTTGATATGCACGCCATTTTTTACCCATTTCTTACATTCCAGTTGTACTAGACCCTATTGTTGGATACAAGGTTAGCAATTAAAAGAAAATTTGTAATCCCAAAGTATATGTTGAGGGAGGGAAAATCTTTGATAAAATTACAGAAATTTTCAGGTAGAGCATTAAAGTTTTGATAAATTACATGTGGAGAAAATAGTTTGGTGTATTCGAATATAGAGAATAGAAACGCCCTTGCTAAAGGTGTTTTAACTGATCAGGTGAGGAAACAAGGACTAAGGTAGATACATCTTTAGCAAGGATGTATGATGTGATAAAAATGCTCCTGTTAAGGACTTTTTTTACGTTACTCTGGTTTAAAATAAAAGCAAAAAAATTAAGAATACTCCCTTAGCAAGGACGTATAATGTGAAGGATACGCCAGGTAAATTTTTTTTTTTTTTTACGTTACTCAGTTTAAAACAGAAGGGAAAAAAAAACTAATAATACGCACTTAGCAAGGACTTATAATGTTGCTTAAGGGCTTTTTAAATTTTTTTGGACTCCCTTACTAAGGGATTTTTTTTTACAAAAAACTCCCTTACCAAAGGAGTTCTGCACTAAAAACTTCCTTACTTAGGGAGTTTTTTCGTATGAAAAAAAATGATACGTCCTTACTAAGGACGCATGATGTAAGGAAAACGTCCTAGTAAGGATGTTTTCTCCCATTGACCCGATTTTCTTGGTTTAATTGGGTTTAAATGGGATTTAAGGTGGGTTTTAAGGGGACTGAATGGGTTAAAGGTGAAATCAACCAATATGCCCATAGTATGGGTGTTTGGAGTTTTGAACAACTTTTTTATCCTCGTCTACTATGCTCTAATTTTATTTCTCTGTGTGAATTTTTCTGATAAAATTATTGGCAAACTTCTGGGATATACAAGGAAATTTCACTAGGTAATGCCTTGATAATCTAGATTGTGGTATATATAGTGTAGGATGATAATAATGGATTGATTTATTAAGAAGAGAGGGGAGTACATTATATAGGAGAGGCTAACCCCTCTCACTATTAGTCTACCTGATGTGGGACTAAACTAAACTTAACACATAACTCAACAACCTCCCTCAAGCTGGAGCATATATGTCAATCATGTCCAGCTTGTTACAGAGAAATTGAACCCGAAGACCTAGAAAAGACTTTGTAAATATATCAGCTATCTGATCGTCGGTCCTCACATGGTGAAACTTTATCATCCCTTTCTGATACTCATCATGGACAAAGTGAATGTCGATTTCAATGTACTTTGTCTTTTTATGAAATATATGATTAGTAGCAATATGAATAACAGACTGGTTATCACACAACATATCTGCTGCTTTATATCCTGCTTCTTCTCCCAGTTCTTGTAGAAGATACTGCAAATATAGCACTTATGTTGTGCCATGAGCAATGGCCTGATATTTCGCTTCCGAGCTTGATCGTGCGATCACACTCTGCTTCTTGCTCTTCCACGATACCAAGTTTTCGCAAATGAAAATCGAGTAGCTAGATGTAGACCGACTATCCGTAAGGCTGGCATCCCAGTCAGCATCAGTAAAACACTCAATATAAGTATGCCCTCCATTCGAATTCTTTTTTTCAGATTCTGAACAAGATAGCGCAAAATTTTGAGAACTGCCTCCCAATGTGAAACTCGTGGAGAAGACATGAATCTACTTGCGACACTGACGGCAAAGAAAATGTCTGGACGAGTCATAACTGTTTGTCATTTAAATCAAAACGAGAATTGGAAGAACTAGATTTTATTAACAAACTAAGAAAGTACAAAGAAGAGTCCTAGAAGACAATCTAAGTACAAATTTATTTTCTGGGGGGTGACGATGGAGGGTTAGGAATGTAGCAACTCTTTTTACTCCGTGGACGATCAGATGCAGAAACTCTTCTCTCTCCCTTGAGTGTTGATTCACAGATAGCCAGCCAGCCTCTTGTCTGGTCTGGTACCCCACTATTTATAGTCATATTTGTGGCCGCATGGATTTTGGGCCGCATGGATGGCGGGATTTGCCACATGTTCCCTCTCAATGGAAGGGTACTACAGCTATGCACGAAAATTCGGGCTCCGTTGCCACGTGAACATTTGTTGAAATTTTGTTGTTTGCTGAGTTTCTGGACGGTTCTCAACTGTTGTAGACGCGACTTGGTCAAATGGACACATAGCCGCTATTTGGTTGGAGATGTCCACTCAGTTGTAAAAGCAAGACTTGGTCGACGTGGAATCTGGGACACATGTGGCCAAAGATGCACGGAACGCACGGGGCCAGAGACGCATGGACCGCATGGAGTCTGGAACGCATGGGCTAGAGTCGCGTGTGACGCATGGAGTTTGGGACGCATGGACCAGAGACGCATGGAGTCTAGGACGCATGGGTCAGAGCCGCATGAGATCTTTTTGTCGTATTGTCCACGTGGCTCTGCACCATCCTTGGAACTTCTGCCTCTTAGTGTGTTCTCGTCCTTCGAGGCGATCTGGAAAATCTTTTTTGTCAGGATTCTGTGTCAAATGCCATCTTTGTTGTCAGGACATCATGTCAGGTCGACCTGCGGCCAGTTGTCAGGAAGCTTATTTGGACCGCATGGGTGTACCTTTTCTGGGCCGCATGGAGTCCATGCGGTCCAACATCTGTTGAGTTTTATTCTGGGACGCATGGACGTTGGGCGCATGGATGTGTCTTTTCCATGCTTCTACAATAACGGCCAAGTAGTTGAGTTTTCCATCTACTCGACGATATTGATCCGGATTGGTCATCAGTGTCCCCTCGTCGGAAAGTAACTTTATTCCTGGGTCGATGGGCGAGATGCTCCCTTAGCTTGCATTATTCCTGCATCATTTAGGATGTCTAGCACATACTTTCTCTGAGACATTACAATGTTCCGCTTGTCCCGTGTGACTTCTACATCCAAAAAGTAGCTCAACGATCCCAAATTCTTGGTTTGAAACTATTCTCCTAGAAACTTCTTTAGTCCTGTAATGTCTTGACTGTCGTCTCCTATGATCACAATATCGTCCACATAGACACCAAGTAGTATCCTTTCAGCAGATGTCTGACGGTAGAATACTGAATGATCCTTCTTCGATTGGTACATGCCAAACTGAGTAACCACATTTGTGAAACGATCAAACCATACACGAGTGGATTGTTTGAGACCATAAAGGGACTTCCGTAGATGACAAACTTTACCCTCCCTTGCAACGAACCCGGGAGGTTGCACCACATACACTTCTTCGTCAAGATCTCCATGAAGAAATACATTCTTGATATTTAGCTGTTGCAACGGCCAGTCATAGCGAACAACTAAGGCCAAGAGTACGCGCACAGATGTCATCCGAGCAACTGGAAAGAATGTCTCCAAATAATCCTCAACATAGGTCTAAGAATATCATTTTGCCACCAGACGAGCCTTCAGGCGATCAAGAGTGCCATCCGGTTTTACCTTAATATTGAACACCCATTTGCAACCTACTGCCTTCTTACCACGAGGTAAATCAACCAAGTTCCATGTATAATTTTTTGAAATGCTTTCATCTCCTCTTCCATAGCAGCACGCCAACCGGGATGTTTAAGACACTCCTCTGCAGTATTGGGAATATGAATCCCATCAACAGTAGCCACCAATAATTGTGTGTGGCTCGCAAGCCCTTTGTAACTGTCAACATATAAGGGATAATCATGACATATACGACGAGGTCGAGTTGGCAGATCAGGCAGAAGCAAATCATTGGAGCTAGAGGAGGATGAAGGTGCTGTGTCCGCGGACAGTATCGACAAAATTCATTCTGGCAATGCTGGTATTGACGAAGCCGGTTTTTGCGGACCGTTGGACCGAAAGATTGGCTCGGTAGGGGAGGACACCCTTACGGGGACTGTTGTGTTTGAACAGAAAATAACAAGAAATTCTCTTCTGGGTAAACCTGCGGAGCCGCATCAGTAGTTTGTGGAAGTGAAGGAAACTCGGTTTCAACAAAGGTAACATCCCGAGAGAAAAAAATACTTCTTCAAGACTGGAGAAAAAATACCGATACCCTTTTTGATCCTTAGGATACCCAAGAAAAATACAATGGATAGCCTTTGGATTTAATTTAGAAAAAGTTGGTCGGGTATCCCTAACATAACACAAACAACCAAAGATTCAGAGAGGTAGATGAAACGGCTCTCATTTGGGATATAACCGAGAGAAGGGAGTATCGTCATTGAGAATAGACGACGACATGAGATTAATTTGATAGCAAGTCGTAAGAATGACATTCGACCAAATTTTTTTTGGAGTACGAGCTTGGAACATAAGAGCACGCGTTGTTTCTAAGAGATGACGATTCTTGGGTTCAACCCATAGTTGCCTAATTCTCCAACCCCCCTTACGCTTTACGAATTGGGACGAACGACCCCGAACTGGGTGCGTTCACGATCCATTCGTCAAATTTGGCGACCCGGATTTTGATGGCTTTAGTTATGAACTTATGATATTTGGTTTAGTTATAAGAATATTGTCTATACTTTCCTTCACTTGGATTTTGATGGCTTTGGTTATGAACTTGTGATATTTGGTGTATACTTCTATATAATTGTATATGGTACAAAAAATGACCCAGATAAAAACGAACAGCGATCCCAAATAGCGTACCGAATAAGCCTACCTCCACCGTACCGCGTATCCGTACCCGTACCACGTACCAAAGTGACCCACGATCCTGGTAATATTGGTTCAGCCACATCATTCTGTTGTTGTGTATAAGGACATAAAATTTGGTGGATGATGTCATTCTGAGACAGATGTGAAACAAACTCACGAGACATATACTCACGAACATTGTCATTGCGAACGCATTTAATCGAAACACCAAATTGTGTTTTGATTTTCGCATAAAAATTGTACCAAATGTTAAATAGTTCAGAGCAATTTTTTATTAGATAAACAAAAGTGACACGTGAGTAGTCATCAACAAAGGAAACAAAGTACTTGAATCCCATCATAGATTCAATCGGACAAGGTTCCCATATATAGGAATGCACCAACTCGAAGGGAGCAGAAGCAATTTTATTCTGACTGACCGGATAGAAAACTCGGTGATGCTTAGACAAACTACATGACTCACAATGAAAAGAATATGAAGCATCTAAAGATGTGTACATTTTCTTGAGTGCTTTGACAGATGGATGTCCTAACCGGCAGTGTAACTCAAAAGGATCAAGTTTTACACCAGCACATACAACAGAGGAAGTTTCGTCAAACAAGTACAAGCCTCCAGCCACATGTCCCCTACCGATAGTTTTTCCAGTCTTTAGGTAATGAAAAATACAATCATCAGAAAATAATATTACCGAGCAATGCATATCGTCAGTAATCCGACTAATTGAGAGTAAGCTGAATGGGTTTCCAGGTGTATGTTATACAGAATGTAGTGATAGTCCCGAAGAAAGACGGACAAATCATTTTCCACGGACAGTCAGCGAACTACCATTGACACATGTAATATTAGACATACGACTAACCGGTACATAATTTCGTATCATACCTGCATCGTCTGTCAAGTGAGCAGATGCACTAGAATCAAGGACCCATTGCTTCGACTGTATCACACATGCCGCTGAGTACTTTGCGGTGGACCCAGAAGTAGAGGCTTCACCTAGACGATGAGCTCAAAACTCAACAAAGTCTACATATGCTTCATCAGTCATTTGTACGGATCGATCGCCAAAATCAGGAGTATCTGTAATATTGGCGGCAGGAGTTTTAGAACACTGCCACTAGAATGACCCTGTAGACCACACTTGAAGCAGGTGCGCGGTCGACCTCCATCACGACCTCCAATGCCTCATCCACCATCACGGCCAACATTTTTGCCGCCACGTCGTCCACCACGACTACCACGAAATCCAGTATGAGCGGCACCTAGAGCATATCGATCAACAGGAGCATCACTTGGACGACCTTTGTTGTCCGTAGGACACAAAAATGAGCTTTCATTAGAGATGGAACATCGGCTCCAGCATTGATCTGAGAATGAGCTGAGTTTGCATCAGGACGGAGAGAGACAAGATATGCTATGACATGAAGCTGCTCACGTTGAGCCCTCGCTTCATTGATATCCATTGCCAGAGGTAATACATGGTCAACTTTATCGACCATAGCCTTAAAGGCCCGGAAGTGGTCTTTATGAGACTTGTCGTCCTGTTCTGCCCGGTAGACGCCGACGACCGAGTCGTAGATACAAAACAAGTCGCATTTTTCATCAAACGTCGTCGCTAGGACCTCCCTTAACTCCTTTACCGTATCCGTGTTCTGAACCATGTCCTCCACCGATGATTCCATTGAGTTCATCAACTGTGTAAACAGTCGACTATCATCTGTCTTCCACTGCTCAAATGTGGGATCAGTCGTCTCTGGAGGGTTGTCAGTCAGATGCTTGGACAATCGCATTCTCCGAAGTATTTTCTCAATCTTCTTCCGCCATGTTGAGTAACCATCTGGTCCGTCCAACCGCCGATCGACGAGTAGAATAGAAGAAATCGTCGTGCCAGTGCCCGTTGGTCCCGCCAATGCGTTTCCGACACCAGTAGTAGTAGCACTGCTAGTCGCCTCAGTACTTGTCATCCTGCAATGCACTTGATTCGACTGTTGCTGGATCTTTCCAACCCTAATAATCACATCAACTTTACCAACGAGCTATTAACGTGGCCAGAACCGGCACACGCATGGAAAGTAGAGATCGTATAGGGATCACACAAGCCAGGACAGAGAAGCAACCCAGGTTACTCTCTGTGTAGATCCTGATGTGGATATCGGGGTAGAAAAGAAACAAAGATCCACATAAACAAGTAACTTGTCTACTCTTTGTTAACTCATGAAGTCGTAATATAGGAACAGAGGTTCAGCAAACAAATCATTGTCTACCGTCTCACCTCCGATATACGACTAATTTTTTTTTAGGGTTAGGGTTTAGACAGGAAGAAGGGACGGCGGCTGCATGTTGGGGTTAGGGTTTTGGGCTGGAGGCTTGTGGGGGGGGGGGTCTGGTGGGGTCGGCTACCGCAATGGGGGCAGCAGTGCGGGCGGCCGGAGATGGGGCAGGGGCGGGTGCGGTGCGGGCGGAGTAGAGGTCCGGGTGCGGGCGGTGGTGGTGCGGGCGGAGGCAGGGGCGGCGCTGTGACGTAGATGGGGTAGGGCCGGGCGTGGGAGGCGGAGGCAGGGGCGGGCGGGTGGTGGTGGCGTCAGGGAGGTGGTGGCGGCTGGGGGAAAAGGGGGGGTAGGCGGGCTGCGGCATGGGGACGGCGGGAGGTAAAGACGAGGTGGGACTAGGATTGGGACTAGGGTTTGAGAGATAAGTAAGAGGGAAGAAAGAGTCAGAGTTTTGGTTCTAATAGTATGTAGGATGGGAATAATGAATTTATTTATTAAGAAGAGAGAAGTACATTCTATAGGTGAGGCTAACCCCTCTCACTATTAGTTTATCTGATGTAGAACTGAACTAAACTAAACTTAACACATAACTCAACATGTAGTATGAAGTATTTTATGTTCCTAATGATCTTCGCTAGCAGCTCTACTGTAAAAACACAACATTAATGTCAAAGGAAGATAATCACATAGAAGCCAAGATGGCCAAGTTGGTCGAAAGGCGCCAGTTTCAGGTACTGGTGCGAAAGGGCATGGTCTTGAATCCCATTCTTGAAATTCCTTTACCAGGACATTGCCTACGAAAAGGATTCAAACAACCAACTCGAAAATTTTGGGATAAATACTCTTTTATTACTGTTGTTGTTGAAATCAGCTTGACATTTCCTTCTCCAAGACATGACCCTTAACAGAGATAAGCGAAAAAACATTCAGTGTTGTCAGAAATGAATCGGACCGACTGTTGGACTGGATCTGACCGAATTTTGCCAAAAAATTGGTCTGGTCTGACTTGAAGCAAAATTTTAATAAGAACCGACTTTTTTTTTTCTCCAGAACCGGAGTTTAACCGGTGAACCGTCCGAACCGGCACATAATTGAACGAACCGGTTCTGGTTTTTAATAAGCACTTGGACTATGATTCGATCTGACGGCCACCGGAGTCTACATGCTGCTCCAATGGATCGGGTCTGACCGAGTTTTGCAAAAAAATCGGTCTGATATGATTTGACCCGGTTTTTTTAAAAAACCGACAGTTTTTTTTTTCAAGAATCGGAGTTTAACTGTTGAATCGTCCGAACCGGTATACAATTGAACCAGTCAGCTCTGTTTAAAAGAAAAAAAATTCAAAAATGTTTATCACATGAGATTTGGACCATCTGATTCTTAGTTTGGTTTTGAGAGACCGTATAGTTGTAAAACCAAACAAAACATATTCAGAACCAAACCAAAAAGTAAATGGGAATATCTTACATGTCTCAACCCATTTTGTTCTGGTAAAGTTCCTATTTGAACCCCAGTTGAACCGGCTCCAAATATTTTCGGTTCAATCGGTCCGGTTTTTAAAACATTGGAAAAAATGATTACATTGAAAAAAAAAAATGATTCAAACATTAGGCTCCAAATTTTTTTTTAGACAAAGGCTTCGTTGTTGAAAAAAATCACCTTAATCTCAGGATCAGTTGAGTCGTCAAGCACTTGGACTATGATTCGATCCGACGGCCACCGGAGTCTGCATGCTGCTCCAATGGAGAGCTTGTAAACCTGCATTACAGTTCATAATCATCACATCAGCAAGAAGTAATACAGTGACAGCTACTGGTAGATTAAGCCCAGTACCTGCTTCTCATTGTACATAGGAATCTGGACAAGGACCATAGGATATGCTAAGCTGCCCATCTCTTCGTCGTCTCTGATGGGCTCGCACTTGTATATTTTCTCGGGCCTCCTCCGGAAAATCTTCGCGTAGAGGCTGACGGCGCCCATCATCATCTTCTCGGCCATTAGCATCACCGACAAGACCAGGGACAGGACGACCATGGCCTCCACCAGAGGCGCGACCACGTCCGACCCGAGCTGCAGCACCGGTGCCAGCGCCATCTGGTCCATGATGGTTTCTGGAGGAAGGGGGTGATGGCTTTTTAAACAGAGATGTTGGAGGCAAAAGGCTTGAAATAATGCTTCTACTGGCACTGTGTCCTTTATTTATTACTGAGTGCTGGATCAATGTGGATGCAAAGTTTTTTTTTTTTTTTGTTAAAAGTTGGGTTCCATCATGCACATGTCTTTGATGCGTGGTTCTTAGATGTATGGCCTACCACACTTACCATCACCCACGGAAGAAATGTCAATAATTGCAAGCTAAACTACTGAGGAGAGGAGGAGAAATTGTTCAGTTATTGCGTGATTGGTGTGCAATTTCTGGGGGTCTTGGGCTCTGTACTCGGTGGTGCATTTACTCTTAACAGAATTTTTTATCTACAGCATCGAAGTTTGCAAAAATTATGTACAAAAAAGAGAGAGTTGTAATTGATTGGCAAGTAGATTTTTAGAACGTCCTATGTTACCAAACTTACCCCAAATTTATTATATTTTTAAAAAAAAAATATTTATATATTTTTTTAATAAATGAAGGATAAATTTGATAATCTATCTTAATTTTTTTTGGATATTGTAAAAATCTCATTGGCAATTACAAGTTCAAATAAAAAAGTTTGGTAAATTTATAGAAATGAAACATAAACATCATGTTTTTATTTTTATTTTTAAGTCCAAACCGTCTTTGTAAGTACGTTTTTAAATATGTTTTTATTTTTTGTCTGATAAAAAAATAAAAAATTTACTGTAACGATAAAAAAATTATAATAATTAATTACAACGATATAAGTTCGATAAATTTAAAAATAACGATACGAATCGCCATCCGAACTGGCAAAATTTTGGAAAACTGGATTTTCGCCAACACGGTTGGCGAAAATCTGACATATATTAAAAAAAAAAAAACTTTCGCCAACTCCTTTGACGAAATCCGAAAAAAAGAAAATTTTAAAAAAATTAAAAAAAAATATTTCAAAATTTTGCCAACTTGGAATAAAAATTCGCCAAATTGGTTGACGAAATTAGGAAAAAATGGTTTTTTATTTTGGTTTTTTTTTAGGGTTTATTTGTTTTGGATTTATTTTGGTTTTTTGGGTTATTTTTTTAGGGGTTTATTTGTTTTGGTTTTTTTTTTCTTTGTGGCTTTTTTGTTTGGTTTTTTTTATAGGTATGTTAATAGTACTCACTTTGTCATAGGTATGTTAATAGTACTCACTCTCGTACTTGAAACGTATCAGGATAATCGTATTGCTATATATGACATATATAAACGATGTTATTATTAGACATATAAAAAAATATAAATTATATTTACTAAAATAATTTAATTTTAATATACCTGTCCAGAAAATACTAGACTAGAAATGTGTGATTCACGTAGCTGGATAATCGTATCTGTAGTAGGCCCTCCTGGAATACGTCCATCGTTTTGGGTACCCATCTGCAATATTTTAATTTAATTTAGTGTTAGTACACGAACATTACATTTATAATAATTAAAATAGTAACTACAATTACATAATTATAATTATAATCAAAAAATTACAAACCTGTTTTCCTTATGTTCTTCTCTGCTTTCTTACTCCTGCTCTTCTCTGTTCTGCTCTGCTCTTCTCTTCTATTCTCTACTTCCTCCTCCTATTCTCTTCTGTGATCTTGCAACTCTTCTGTGATGTTGCAACGATCTCCCACCCTCTACTTATAATACATAACCTCCACCAACACCCACCTAAATATTTAACCACCTAACATCAATTAAATTCTACCAACACATCCACCCGAACCCATTTAAACCCACACCTACAATCATTTTATCCCTATCAACAACCTTATCAGAACCAGACCCTAAGAATCAACCCGAAAAATTGGGAAACCAAATTTTCGCCAACCCAGTTGGCGAAAATATGGTGAACCCATTTTTTTCTCACGTTAAACCAAGCAAAATCAAGTGAAAAAATCGAACCGAAGAAACCACAAATGAAAAAACCGAACCGAACCCAAAAAAACCACTTTTTCCTATTTTTTTGATTTTTTTAAATATTTTTTAAATTATTTTTTTAATATTTTATTTTATTTTTTCTATTTTTGCCAACCAAGTTGACCAAATTTTGAAAAAATTTTTTTAATTTTTTTAAAAAAATTTTTTTTTTTTTTTTTCGGATTTCGCCAACGGAGTTGGCGAAAGTTTTTTTTTTTAATATATTTCAGATTTTGGTCGAATTTTTGCCAACTGGGTTGGCGAAAATCCAGTTTTCCAAATTTTTGCCAGTTCGGATGGTGATTCGTATCATTATTTTTAAATTTATCAAACTTATATCGTTGTAATTAATTATTATAATTTTTTTATCGGTACAGTAAATTTTCTGTAAAAAAAATTAAAAATTTTGCTACTAAGGATGTTTTGGACTTGGAAAACACCCTTAAAGGACCTTTAAAAAAATAATTTTTTTTAAACACCCTTACAGGACTTTGAAAATACCCAGGATGTTTTGGATTTTTTTATATTTTATTTTTTTTATCATTAGATAGAAAAAAATAAATAAATAATATAAAAATGTCCTTACCAAAAATATTTTGGACTAAAAAAAATACTAAAAACGTTCTTACTAAATATATTTATGTTCTCTTCTTTCAAATTTATCCAACTTTTTTTTTTCTTAGTACTTTTTAACTTTGATGTTCTAAATGAAAATTTCTCTTTACTCAAAGCAGATTCTGTTAGCATTGTGCGGGGACTGCTAGTTGCTCTCCTTTGTAAGAAAGATGGTTTGCTATGTGCACAGTTTTTTTCCTTTCTTTCCTGCTGTGAGGTCTACTCAATGTTTTTTCTCTGTCACCCAACTGTGTCGCGAGAAGTTAATGATCAAAAACATGCTGAACATCGAGGCATCCAATGATAGGCATGGCGCGGAAAGGAAATGATTCTTATAGGAGTGTCGGTGGTCCTGATTATTGGTAAACATGTCCCTAAAGCCATGCTAAGTTTGCTACCAACCCTCTTCGGTTTCACCTTTCTTTCAATGAACGATCGTCACGTGATATTTCGGTCACGTGACGACCATCCGAACAGTTATCGGATTCCACCTCTCTTCTCTCCTCCAATGGACGGTCGTTACATGGACGCAACGTGATTTGTCACGTGACAGTTATAAAAAAAAATTGTAGGCATTTGATTGGAGTTATAACATAGCCTTTGCTAGTCATAGACAAGTCCCCTATGGATGATAAGACAAGACAGCAGAGGAAATACAAAGATTCTAAATCCAGCAAGAACTCTCAATTCATGTGTGATTCGTCTCGGGGTTCCTCCAGTCTATGTTTTTTCTTTTGCACACTTGGGTGTAGTGGAGACCAATTTCCCTCAACTCTCATTCTATATCTACCAACCAAACAGCTTCTATTGCGAAAAGGTGCAAAATTATCTGCTTCTTTTATAGCTGTTTTTTTTTTTTTTTTTCCATTGTCCGACCTAGCTTTCGGGACACTCTAGATTTTTTATATAATACGTTTTCGTGGTTCGATCCACCGAGCTTCCGTCATCCAGCCAGGATCTTATAGCTCTTCACGATAACCACAAGAGTCACTCGAGTTCGATTTTTTTTTATAGATGTTTGGTTGCTTGAAAAGGAGTAAAAAAAAAGTATGAAAGTGATTTTTTGTTTGGTAAAAATAAAATACGTGTGCCTTTGAGTTTCAGGCTAATTTTTTTCTGCTGAAAGTAAGTTTCAATGTTTGAACATGTAATTTTGTAACTTGGAAGTGTCAAATCCTACTTTCGGTATTTGGAAGACTATAAAAGTGGATAAAATAAAAAAAATATTATAAGAATAATAAAACTAATTAATTAGCTAACAAAGTTAATATTATTAATACTATGCCTTTCAAAAAAATTTATTATTAATACTATTGTTCAACTTTTTTTAATTTTAAATATTAATAACTAATATCATCAAAAATGAATTAATTTCTTGATTTACTTTTATTGATAATCTTAATTAAAAAATTATTTTATTAATAACTATCATGAAAAAGTGTAAGATATTTTAGGATTAAAAAAAACACTTTCGACCCATATATGTTTCAAAAAATGCAGATGTTGAAAGAAGCAAAATTACAGTAAAGCGGCTGTTGACAGGAACTGCAACGAAACTGTACCAAAAATGTTTAGGACATTTTGGTTGACACTTTCGTTGTTGGTCAAACAGTAAAAGTGGCCAAACAATGTAACTGTGTTTAATACTAAGGACTTTTCATCCATTTTCTTCCAACCAAATACTAGGAGTTTGATAGAGGTCATACTTTATCATTTTAAATTCAATAATACTAAGTTTACTACCAAATGCCTACAACCTTCTTACAACCCTCTCATCCTCCCTGCTATATGGACCACTTCTGATTCTACCTTTTCTCTAATGAACGATCACCACGTGACGTTTCGGCCACTTGACGACCACCCTGACAGCCACCGGGTCCCACCTCTTCCAATGAACAGTCACATGGTAGTTGTAAGAGAATTGTAGGCATTTGATTGTAGTCGTAGCATAGCCCTTTTAAATTGTCACAATCCATCTTTATACGTACCCCCTTTTATGTCAAGGCTATGTTAACTGTTCAGAGTTTGGATACATTGTACTGAACATAATGAAGACCTACAAACCTTCACAATTTGTAATTTCCAAATTAAAAGGGAAGATCAACATCTGCAAAAGAATTAAATCAGTACTTTTATTCTTATAAGATATGCATGGCACAAACTGACAAGTAATAGAAATATTTGCTGCTGCTACTAGACACAAAAACATTGCATGATGCTTTTTTATTTAGCATCAAAAATTTCTGCTATTCTCTAGCATTTTCTGCTACTTTGTGGTAGGTGCCAACATAGCCAAGACCCATGATGAGGAAAGTAGTAATGGATTGTGGAAAAAATTGTAGAAATTAGTAGTTGTTTGTGAGTAAAACTTTTGATACAAAGGGCAGCATCAAAGTTTTGATTAATATCTCAAAATTTATATATATATATATATATATATATATATATACACGTTTTACAAAAAAAGAGAGTGTCTACTTGTTATATAGTGATTGTATCAAAATTTTGATACAACCATCTGTATCAAAGTTTTAATCGTTGTTTGTTCCTCCCATATTTGAAGTCATACAAAGTGCTTACAAAGAGAGATACTGCCATCAGAGCCACCGACGGAGCTTCAGATGGACTGGTCCGGACAGTAATTTATACTTAAACAAATATAATTTTTTTTTTACTAGTGATTAAGTAGTAATCTTAGCTCAATTGGTAGTGTGACCGGATGTAGAAGGAAAGATCCACAATTTGAGTCGGGTGTAGGATGTCTGAATGTTCAAATTTTTTTTTTTTTAGTTTGTCATATGATTTTTTTTCATACCTGCTCGTAATACCTCCTAATTTTTTTTCCTTAGGTCCGTCCTTGATCAGAGCACGGGAACAGGAACCTGCTAGGAGCAAGTGCAAATTTAGCGACGACAAAAGAACAACGAATCACATGCATTATGTGTTGAAATTTGAGTGACATGTTAACGTCTGAGAGTAAAGAGAGTGAGTGAAAATGTAGCTTTTCTTGAACGCAGATTTTGATTTGATTGTGACTTGTTTGCTTGCATTTGGTTTCGGAGCGGCAACTCCTAGTTTATGTAGTCACATTCATAATTCACTCTTCCAATCGTGACTGTTTCATCTGATGAAGAAGCTGTTGCTAGTTTGGAACATATTCTGAGTGTAATTGTCGTAGGGATATAAACCAACCCCCATCTTGAAACAAGCACACCAATCTGCTGTTACACTATTTCTATTCTATATTTTATTCCTACCCTATTATATATGGATATTTTTTTATTTTATATTGACTGAAAAAACAGAATATAAGACAGAAATATTGGAACAACAGATCCGGTATATACAACTAGAAGGTTTACAATTGCCACATGATCGACCTCCATTGGGGAGGAGGGGGAGAGGCGGGACCCGGTGTGACCCATGTAGCGGGAGAGGGCTGTAAGTGGGTTGTAAGAATTTGGTTGTAAACTTAGCATTTTCTTCTGAAATAGTGACCTCTGGAACAAAAACTGATGTGGATATAACGACGACTATATGTGGATGGAAATTCTGCGAACAATGAAGAAGCTACAAACGGCTGATTACACACCAGAGGTTGGTAAGAACTGAGGGACAATGCCCCCCTTATATAAGATGAGCATTGCCATAGATGGATCGTTTGGGCTAGAGTTTGTCGGCCACTTTAAGAAGGGGGCTAATTGGAATTCGTTCGCTTAGCACACTGCTGCAGAGTTGTTGAACTTATCCAACTCATGAACTCGTTAAATCTCAATTGTTGAATTGCGTTCGAAAAAATCTACTAAAGCGAAGCTAGGCAGACTTATATAGACTTATTTCTCGCTGCTAAGATTTTTCACATACCTATTACTATTCAATTAGTTGGCTCCAAAGACGAGAGACCATGGATTTAGAAAGGGTCAATGTGACACTAGGAAAAAGATGAAACTCTAGGTTGCTGGTCCAGATGCTACCTTAACTGCTATTGGTCTTGGAACAAAAATGGCAAAAAGAGCAAACTATGAGGAATTGGCATGTCCGCTCCTTGTTGACTCGAAAGAAGCGCTCTACCTAAGTAATAAACAAAGACCATATCCATTAAGTGAGGTCGACGAAGAATCTCAATGGACTCATGGTCATTTTTGGGCGGATCCTGTCCCTAAACACAAGGGAGGGATAGGGGAAGGGGACGGGTCTCTCATATAAATAGGGTTGTTGCTATACAGAAGCTAGGCCTTGGCTAACTAGCTAACCCTGTCCGGTCGAGACCAAATGGATCTTCTCTAGCTTGAACATATTATTCTCAAGCACGTCTAGAATCTAGTGATAGCGAACATCGATGTGCTTGGACTTAATTCGAGTGGAAAATCGGATGACACACTGATTATCACATTGAAGAACAAGTATCTTCAACACTTGGTTCCTTTAAGAACCTCTCCATCCATATCAGCTGCTCTCGGTCACAACAATGTACTCGATCATCAAAGACAATACACTTCTGCAATCTGGACTGCCATGACACAGCTCCCCTCCCCCAACAGAGTGATTAAATATATTAAATTTGACTTCCTCTATTTGATGTCGCTCAGCATATCATCAAGAACTTGCACAACTAATCATTCTTCCAGCTGGACACACCAGCTTACAAGCTGTCCCAATTGGCAATTGATAGCATGTACACCTAACGCAACCAAGTACTCAAAATCACTCGAGTACTGACTACTGAACCAGTGTCCGAAAAATTCTGCAACCGCAAATGAACAGAAGAGTAGAAAGGAAAAAGAGAGTATAGTTTGTCATCAGTCATCACATATGCTTTCACGTATACCTGCCTCTCATCGTACATGGGAACCTAGACAATGACCATAGCTAAGGCCAGATCGCCCAGCTCCTCATCCACCTCCATGAGCTCCCAATCAACTGCGTTGCCATCGGTGGACTGGGGTACTGTGCTCCACTCCGCTTATATATACTAGTAAATGTATGTACATAGTACGTAAAAAAAAAAAAAAACTTCTAATTTTATTATAAAATAGTTTAAATATATTTGTTATGGACATATTTATACCCTTTATAAAAATTCTTAAAAAGCTAACCGTCTAAGCTGTACGCATATTATCATGTAATTAAAAATTAAAAATTAAATAAATTTTAATTGATTGTTTAACTACATAATATTATATAACTATAGTCAAACATCTTTTCTAGCTCATGTGGTTAAGATGAGAGACATTCTCCTTGGTTGGTCAAGTTCGATTTTTCATGACATTATTTGTAACAAATTTAAATTTTTTAAACAATTCTTTTTTATATAATATTAATTTTTTGAAATAAATGGTTGAGGTTTTAGAAACGGTTTAGACGGCTCACTTTTTAGCCATTTTGAAACCTCATATCATATATATATATATATATATATATATATATATATATATATATATATATATATATATATATATATGAATCATGTACATATGGATATGAATCGGTTCCTATATTTCATGTGCATCTATGTGCACTAGTACATTTTATTATTATTGGTCTACGTGTGCATTGGCTCATGTAGAAATATGAATATATGACTCATATTTTTTCTTTATATATATATATATATATAATTTAATTTTTAATTTTTTTATATTTAAGATTGATGTCCTCGTTTAAATTTCTGCGACCCAAAATGTTGGTTGACCCGGCCAGAAGGTTTTTCCTTTGGGATCTGAGCTCTATAGTCACTTGTCCTTTACTATAAATACCATTCCACTTGGATCCTTCTTGATGGTGGTAACATTTAAGTACCACATGGGCAGTACATAAACTTACAATCCTCGAGTTACGGAAAAAGAAGTGATCTCCACTGACAGAAAACATGGCCAGCTCAGCTGATTTGGATCCGGAGCCTCGTTTTCATTGGTTCCATTCACAGTTCATTGGCTGTTCTGTGACACTTGTGGGAGTGTTTGTGCAAAAACTTTGAGCAAAATTTTGTCACTTCTGTAGCAAAGTAGGTAAGTGGGAACAGTTCGCAGGAGAGTTCCTTCACATGTACATTTCCAGATCTTTGGGAGGAATTGAAACTGAAGAAACAACTTGTGTAGAGGAAGAAACATTAGTATTCCACTGAATTGTACGGATTTCCTCAAGAATAAAAGTCCATGTGTTGTATGAAGGAAAGGGGTGCTATTTTACATAAAAATGTCAAAAGTTACATTTTCAGAAAGCAACCTTATAAATTTATTTACAGTTGTTTAAGCATACAATCCAAACTGTTTGCTTTGCCCGAAACTGTATAGACACTACTTCTATAGTTCCTGCTATGTAAATTTGGACATGTATCTTTTGGTATTTGTAATTTATAGGGAATCAACGTGGTAAAATTTTGTTTCCCACCGACAAGTCTCAAGAAAATGAGCTAAATGGAAAGATTGGGTCGTGTACAAAAACTCATTATTTGTAATTTATGGAGGCTCAAGATCGACCGACAACATTTGGTCTTGTCTATCCCCTGTTACAGACAGAAGAGATTTTTTTTTTTTTTTTTTGACAGAGAGAGAGAGCAGGGATGGGAACACCAAGATCCATGCAAATTTTCTTAGAATTTGAAATTTTATAGTTTCGGAAGAATCTTCCATCATTGAAAATAAAAGTTTGGCTAAATTACAATTTAATATCCGCAATTATTCAAAATGTTTACCTTGACACCCTAAACTTTGATAGGTACTACTTAATACCCTCAACTATATAATAATTTTTATGTTGATACACAAAAATTTAGAAACGAAATTTTTTATTCAGAGCAACAAAATTAAATAAATCCCACTGAGAGCATAAAAAATTTAAAATTTTCAAACAAAGCATCATAACGTCCATCGGAAGGACGTTTTACGATTTTCCAGAATTTTTCGTCCGTCTGCCGTTGTCTCCGTTTGAAAAAATAAAAATAATATATATATATATATATATATATATATATATATATATATATATATATATATATATATATATATATATATATATGAAGAACGTTTTCCTTATATATATATATATTTTCTCTTCTCTCTCTCACTCACCCGCTAACTCGCTCACTCACTCACCTGCTCACTCTCTCTCTCTCTTCTCTCTCTCTCTCACTGACTCTCTCTTCTCTCTCTGCTCACTCTCTCTATCTCTCTCTCTACTCTCTGTCTCTGTGTCTCTTCTCTCTCTCTCTCTCTCCCACTCACTCTCTGCTCTCTCTCTCTCTCTCTCTCTCTCTCTGTTCTCTCACTCTCTCTCCTCTTCTGTTCCCGCTCGTCTCTCTCTCTCTCCCCTCATGTTCTCTTCTCTCCTATCCTCTCCTCTCTCTCTCTCTCCTGTAAGTTTTCTCTTTGGGTGTAGAAATGGGGATACATGTAATTATATGATCACCATAAGAAGATACTTCTTGACTAAAACATCTTAGATATGGAATTCTTCATGCGGTGTCCAAAGAATTAGAAAATTTATTGATTATTAACCTGTCTGTTTCTTTCCAGATAGCACTCAAGAGAGTAGAGAGTGAGTGAGAGAAGAGAGAGAGAGAGAGAGAGAGTGAGTGAGTGAGTGAGTGAGTGAGTGAGTGAAGAGAGAGAGTTAGCGGGTGAGTGAGTGAGAGAGTGAGAAGAGAGAGAGAGAGAGAGAGAGAGAGAGAGAGTGAGAGAGAGAGTTAGCGGGTGAGTGAGTGAGTGAGTTAGCGGGTGAGTGAGAGAGAGAGTTAGCGGGTGAGTGAGTGAGTGAGTTAGCGGGTGAGTGAGAGTGAGAGTGAGAGTGAGAGAGAGAAGAGTGATTGAGTGAGAGAGAGAGTGAGTTAGAAAAAAATATATATAAGGAAAACGTCCTTTGGAAGGACGTTTTTCCGACGTTTTTCTTATATTATTTTTATTTTTATTTTTTTTTAAATGGAGACAACGGTAGACGGACGAAAATTTTTGGAAAATCGTAAAACGTCCTTCCGATGGGCGTTATGATGCTTTGTTTGAAAATTTTAAAATTTTTATGCTCTCAGTGGGATTTGTTTTAATTTGGTTGCTCTGAATGAAATTTTTCGTTTTAGAAAATACAAAAATACTCTCCGGCCCCGTCCTCCTTCTCCGGCTGGACACCCCCCTCCGTCCTAATCCGCCGCGGTCGCATCCCACACCCGCTCCCGCGTCCCTCGACGAACCCCGCGCCCCCAGCCCGCGACCACACCGTCCCGCGCGTCTCCTGGCCGGCCCACGCCACACCCCGCCTCCGCTCCCACCTTCGACTGCGCGTCCCGTCACGTGACCTTCAGTTGCCGCTGCTACTTGTTGGCGCCGGAGAGGGAGGAGGGTGGGGAGGGGTCGTCGGAGAGGGAGGGGGGGGGGGAGAGAGAGAGAGGGAGGGAGGGAGGGAGGGTAATTTAGTGTTTTTTTTCAGAATATTAAGTTAGCAGCTATTAAAGTTGAAGATGTCAAGTTGAATATTTTTGATAGTTGAGAGTATCAAGTTATAATTTAGCTTATATATATATATATATATATATATATGTTTTTTTTTTCTTTTATCATATGAGTTAGATCACATTCTAGTTCATCTCAATTCATTCCAGTCCATCCAATTTTAAATTTCTGGTTCCGTCAATGGATGTACCAAAGTGCCATGCACGAGTACCGCTGATGTCGTTGCCCACCTGCCATTAGGAACGGGATTTGGGTGTCGGCAATTAGTCTAGCATTTCTCTAACGAAAAAAAATAAGTAATAAATTTATTCGAAACAATAGTTAACCTTCTTAGCTTCTAACCTCAGCACCTGCCAACACATTAGGCGAGGTTTGGTATTTTTAGGAATGGACTTTCCATTAGTTTTTGACAGAAAATTAATTTAATAATTTAATATCCATATTTTATTGGTTTGGAAATACGAGATAGAGAATTTTAATTTTCTGATTTCCATGTTTGTTCAACATTAAAGACAATATTAATTTATTTAATTTTTGACAAAACTCTTTCGTCAATTTTATGATGTTATTATATTTAAATTCAACTATAATAATTGAGTATTACTGTAAAAAAATTATAATTAATGCATCACACTATCATTTTCAAAAAAATAAAAAAAATTTTTAAGGCCCTTCGGTTTTATTTTCTCATGGAAAATTGAATCCCTCGTAGTAGCTTACCAAACATAGGTAAAACGAAAAATTTCACTCAGGACATAATAGTTTAATATATTTCTAAAAAAAGCAACAAAGTTTCAAAATTTACCAAAAAAGCATTAAAACGCCCTTCCAAAGGGCGTTTTACGCTTTTCCGTTCACCAACTTAACGGTCAAAATTTTGACGTTAACAAAAATAATAAAAAAAGTAAAACGCCCTTTACAAGGACGTTTTATGTTTTTAAAATATATTAATTTTTTTCTCTCCTATCTCTCCCTTCTCTCCTCTCTCTTCTCTCTTCTCTCTTTCCTCTTCTCTCCTCTCTCCTCTCTCCTGTACATATTTTAAAATTTTTTTAATTATTTTAAAACGTTATATGTACATCTCTCTGCTAAAAAAATAATAATATTTAAAGTAAAACGTCCTTTGGAAGGACGTTTTGTATATTTTTCTAATTTTTTTATGAATTAATATTTTTTTATGAAGTAAAACATTAAATTAATATTTTTTTTTCAGTGTCCCCTCTTCCTCTCTCCTCTCTCTCTCTCTCTATTCCTCTCCGCTCTCCCGCTGTCTCTCTCCTCTCTCCCTCTCCCTCTGTCTCTCTCCTCTCTCCCTCTCCCTCTCCCTCGTCTCTCTCCTCTCTCCCCTCGTCTCTCTCCCGTCGGACTTCAGCTCGAGTCTGACAAGGGAGGTGAGGTTGCCGATCTCCGGCGGGAGCGGGCCGGAGGGGGCGATGATGGCGACATTCTTGACCTGGAGGCGGTTGACGCGGCCGTCGCAGCCGACGTCCGGCGATCAGTCGGCGCAGGGGTCGGTGGAGGGGGTCCAGCCGCGGGACTTGTCGGCGCCGATGGACTTGGCGAGGAGGAGGAGGGCGGAGCGGTCGCCGGGGTCGGTGGCGGAGTCGGCGGCGGTGAGAGCAAGGAGGAAGAGGAGGAGAGGGAGGATCCTGCGCTGCGCCATTGGAAGAAAAGGAGCTTCTTTTTTTTTTAGGGTTTGGGGAGTAGTGTTGTCCACGAAGAATGTACTGTATGTAGTAGGAAGAAATTGGTAAGAAACAGTGGGGATCATGGAAACGGGTGGGGAGTGGGGTCCATGTGTCAGTTACTGGGTGTATTGGTGTGTCGACAATAGATGGGTGGGGTTAAGGTGCGGGGGAACGAAGAGATGGCGCCAGCTTTTAAATTTTTTTTTATTAAAATATACAAAACGTCCTTGCAAAGGGCGTTTTGCTTAAAAAATTATTTTTTTTTCCCAGGAAAATATAGAGCGGTTGGGAAGCATAAAATATTCATAAAAAATTATAAAAATATACAAAACGCCCTTCCAAAGGGCGTTTTACTTTAAATATTATTATTTTTTTAGCAGAGAGATGTACATATAACGTTTTAAAATAATCTAAAAAAAATTTAGAATATGTACAGTAGAGAGGAGAGAGGAGAGAAGAGGAAAGAGAGAAGAGAGAAGAGAGAGGAGAGAAGGGAGAGAGAGGAGAGAAAGAAATTAATATATTTTAAAAATATAAAACGTCCTTGTAAATGGTGTTTTACTTTTTTTATTATTTTTGTTAACGTCAAAATTTTGACCGTTAAGTTGGTGAACGGAAAAGCGTAAAACGTCCTTTGGAAGAGCGTTTTAATACTTTTTTGGTAAATTTTGAAACTTTGTTGCTATTTTTAGAAATATATTAAACTATTATGCTCTGAGTGAAATTTTCCGTAGGCAAAAACCCAAAATCCATTTTGCATACTTCCATTTGAACCAAACACCAGCTTACATACATATACAATGTTTAACATCACCAGGTAAGGAGGAAGAAGAAAAGTACGTCACTAATTTTCTTAAGTCAAACTTGTGTCAGTGTATTTGGGTCTGTTAATTTTCTTAAGTCAAACTTGTGTCAGTGCATTTGTGTCTGTGTGCGCGCGTTCTGGCATCATGCATCAAGGTATCTATCGTCCGGGTTCAGAGTTGGTTGAATTTGACCGATTTGAGGTCGAGTCAGATCAGTCTGGAAAAAAAATGAACCAGATCGAATTGAACTTTTAAAATAATTGTTCAAATTTAGTCTGGATCCAAATCCAAATCGTTTCGAACCGGACTAAATTCGGACTAAGCCCGAATCTTACCCACGAGTTATCCAATTTTAATAATAATAATTATATATATATATATATATATATATATATATATATATATATATATATATATATATATAAAACTAAAAAATGAAATGAGTTTAGTAGTTAGGTCCAAAAATTATAGAGTCCCATCTTTTTTATAATTTTATATATATATATATATATATATATATATATATATATATATATATATATATATATTATTATTTATGTATATACTGGATTTATAATCAGACCTATTATCGAATCGGAGAAGCAAATCTCAGCCCAACTGCAGGAGAGGACGTATGGGCTAGACCTGACCTCAGACGTGAAATTAAATTTATAATTTTTTTTTTGTATATGAAAAGAGATATAATTACTATTTAATCTTTGATATTCTTAAATCATCATTTATATGAGGAGCAGTTGGATAAACTCTCTCAAAATCCTCTCATATCTCTTCATTTTTTTTCACTTTTGGGAGAAATTTTTTTAGTATGACCCACCTAATTTTTCTCTTAAATTTTTTTCTTTCACTTTTTCTCCCTGCTTCCCAAACACCATCACTTATAATTTTACTCTCATTTTTTTCTCAACTTTTTTCTTCCTCCCACTTTTTCTCCTTCCCAAACAATACCTTAGACGTATGCATGTCAATTAGGGTCTGCTTGGCAATTACGGCAGTAACGATTATGAGGTATTTTTAGAGCACCGATTATGAACGGTTATGAGAAGTACAATTTTGAGTGGTTTTAAGTAGCGACTTTTAAACTAATCCAATCCAATCATGCTTGGTAACAAACGGTTTTAAATTTTTTTTACAAAAATAAATGAACTAAAATTAATAAAATCACTCAAAATCCATCGATTTTGGATGTTTATAAAGCCACAAAAAATTATATTACATCGATTTTGGGGAATTTTTAAGCCGATTAAAATCAATGTCTCATAAAATTTATCAAGCATATATTTTCATAAACGGTCGGTTCAAAAACAGTCAAAAATCGATGAAAACACCGTTATCAAACAGGCCCTTAAGTATAATTGTCAGAGATTCATTTTGCAAGATTTCTCTTGGAATTTAGCACACGATGGTTATAAAGTTTTAGTCAATTCTTTTAACAATTTCTCGTGTTCAATAGCGAAGCCTAGTCAGTATTGGAGAAGACTAGGACGACGACCGCAAAGATTTTCATATAGAAAACCTGATACACAGACCACCCCATAAAAAAAGATAAATTCTGTCACGCCCCAGTCCCAAAATGTCGAGGGACTGAGCATGTGAGCAATGGCCAGCAGCACGCACCTATGGACAACCCAATTTAATGGATCCATCAGGGCATGCTTAAGCTGTAGTCTATCAGTAATATGTTACAAGTCTCAGGTATTTCTAATCTCATCCACCAAATAAACACAGATTAATTACCAGAAATAATGCAATGGAATTAAATATGCCATATCAAATAAGGTTATCTCGGGAAACAATCCGAGAATTATTCTGTTACAATTAAGGAAACATAGACTGGAAATAAAATACTGAAAAGGAAATACTGTGTAGCTGAAGCCGGTGCTCAGGTGAAGTCTTCGGCCACTATCTCGTCCTCAGTTCCGGGTTCTGCTCCAAGGAGTGCTCCTGTACCGTACACCTCGGGGTAGTTCTCCTCGGCTATACCTGGGGACATAGTCCATTCCAGGTCCTCAGGGGACATAACAAGGTACAGAAAATACAAGCCAAAATATATGCAGTGCAGCAACAATGTCACACCCCAATCCCAGAATACGTAGGACTAGGTCACGTAACCATGCCAGCTGGCCCGTATATATGGCAACTCCAATATATGGAAACCATATATACGTGCGTACGCTGTATAATGAACAATAATTCATAAGTGGTAAAACTAATTACAAGTCACAGGGTTATATCTAAATCTCATCCACAGAAATCACATAAAGATAACCAATAACCATGTAAATAGATCTCAATACAGATATCTAAGAATGATAGTCAGATGAAATCAAATCTACTGCCGAAATAGAATATAAAAAGGAACCAGATACACACCATATAAGAACAACATCTGACAATCACGAGGCTCGAAGAGAAGACCTCCTCGGGATAAACATAACATGTCCGGATCTGTGCTCCTGCGAATACCCAAGAAAATATACACCTGGCAGGGGACCAGGTCCTCAGAGGGACATAGCAAGATACAGAAAAATGACATGCCATAATGTAAATACTGAATAAATAAATGGGGTGTGCTAACCATCTAAGTGAATGCAATTTAAAGACCTTGCAGTACGCATGGGAATGTGTGGCTAGACATATGCTGACGTAATTCACCAATCGTCGGGACTGGCTAGTATATGTGTCATATGTCCCCGACGCAGGGAACTCTGCAATCGTCCATCTCCGAGGAGCATGGATCGAAGGATAAAGACTCAATGAAGGGGGTGTCCCATACGCCTACTAGATGTCTTCCCCGCCCAATATAGATGTACAAGTCATAAAAACGACGTGGACACCTCCTACTATGATGCAAGTCTCAATAAAATAAACAACTGAGCTAAATACCGCTACACGTGTTGCTCACACTGATGGCCAGTCGCGCATGAGGCACGCGTCCCTACATGTACTCACTCTGTGACGTGTAATGATACGTGTCAAGGCTTGAGAAGTTATATCAATAACTTCACAACTTTAGGTGGGTCTACTAGACACTAGGTCAGACACAAGTCCTAACGTCAACGCCATCGTTGACTGCACCCGAGTCTGCTCGGACGCGCACATTTATATAATATTAAATAAATAGACATGTAACTAACAATAACTGAATTTAAACAGTACAACAAGGCAAGGTATACTTGCCTGGCAGGAGAGCTGCAAAAATATAACGTCCAGATGTCAAATGCCAAAAGCCAGAAACTATGGCCTCAGAATAAATGTCTCTGAATGCTGAAATAAACATCACTAACAGTCTCAGAAAATATCAAATAGCTAGAAACGCCTGTCCTTAAGTCCAATTTGGACACAGGGGCAAAAATGACAGTTTCCGGTCAAAGCGGGGTCCACATGTGGCCCACTTTGCACCGAAAAACGTGTCAGGGTCAAAGGTCTCCAAATTCGCCAAACTTAGTGTCCACAAGTCCAGAACGTCGATACGAACCCAACGGAACTTCCAGAATTGGATTCCGATGAGCCGATCACAAAATCGCCCGTTAAGTGGAGCCGGTGGGGCCCACGATACGCGATTTGTCAACGTTCTCAGAATCGAACCAAACTTGGCTCACAGGACCAGCGTATTGCTACGAGTCCGATGGCGCAAGTTTCGTCTCGATCCGACGTGTGTACACAAAGTTGCAGCGTGTTCCAGAACTGACGGATACGGGGCGGTGTCGGCGGATACGCGTTGATTCCGGTGTGCACGCACATCCAAATCAACTTCTCCGAGTTCCTACACGTCCGTATCAACGTCGCGCACGTTTTGGTAAAGACCGCGTGCGACCAAGTCGTCCCGTTTGGCGGGGCGTACCCAGTTCCGGGGTGAATCGGGTCGTTGTTTTTCCTGTATTTGGATCGCGTGCCGCGATCGCCACAGGTCGCGATGCTCCGAGCGGTTTGCACGGGCACCGAGGTGGTTACACAGTCTACACGACACAACTGACGGAATTGAAAACAGGGCTACGAGGTGAGAGGAAAATATACCTGAACAGGGCTCCGGGAAATCGATTTCTCGCGTTCGACTCGTGTCCGACACGTGTCCGACACGACACGGCGTGTCCGAGTCGGATCCCACCTAGGGTTAGCGTTCTGGCCGTTGGGAAAGCTGCTGGCCGGAGCTGCGGGAGGAGGAGAGGGAGCTGGGGAGTCGGGCAGCGGGCTGCGGCGTCGTCGGCCGGAGCTGCGGCGAGGAGATGGCGTCGATGGTGGTGATGATGATGGTGGTGGTGGTGGTGACAGATGATGGTGGTGGCGGTGGAGGGAAAGAGGGGAGGTTGGCGCCGGAGGGGCGGTGGTCGACGAGGCCGCGGGGGTCGGGCGAGGTGGCCGGGCGGAGGCCGGAGGCGGCGGTCGGGCCGAGCTGGAAAGGAAGGAGGCGGAGAAGAAGAGGAGGCAGGGAGGGAGCGGGGAGAAGCTGGGGAGAGAGGGAGAGGAGAGCGGTGGCGGGCGGAGGGCGGCCGCCGCGGGGTCGGCTCCGGCGAAGGGAGCCGCGGGTGGGGGAAAAAGCAGTCGTCGCGGGGTGGAGATGGAGAAGAAGTGGAGGAAGAGAGAGGGAGCAGCGGGGGGGGGGGGGGGGAGAGTCGCCGCCGGCCAGGGGGTCGCGGGCGACTCCGGCGAGGGGTCGCCGCCGGGGGGGAAGGGGGGTCCGACTGGATCGGGGGGGGGGGAAGTTTTTATTTTATTTATTTATTTTTCTTTTCTTTTCTTTTTCTTTTACTTATAAGAAAATTATAATAATATATTAAGAAAATATCTAAAAATATCTCGAGATATTTGCAAGATATTTTCGGGATATTTTTGGGATATTTCCGGGATCTTTTCGGGTGGGTCCCGCGTCCTAATGGACGGCGCAGGTTCACCGGCCAGTGAGGGGGTGACACTTCGCACTGCGATTTGCAGGAAAGTCCCTGTAATTTCCATAAATTGCATAATAGTCCTTTTTCGGGAATTTGCGCAATTTACGAAATTGTCTGAAAAACACCCGATTCCTGAAAATGCTAAAAATCACAGAATTGAAGGGTAAAGCTGTGTGAGGGTCCCGGGGAAATGGGGGTGAGTCTGGGCAGGGATTGGACCTGATTTCTGGGTGATACGGGTCATCGTATTTATTAATTAATAAATACTGCGCACGGTGTTCTCTAATTATTTAGAGGCAGTTAGGGTCATAATTTTTCTACGGTGTCAATACACTAAATGTAGTATACTCAGTGTAGAAAATTAACGTATTTTTGTTTGGCCAAAACAGGTGTATGTTGGGCCTCAAATCTCTATTGGTACAGAGGTGGGTAAAGAGCAGGAAATTAAATAGGAAATAATTACGGACTTTTGTAACGATAGTTGTGCGTCTCAAACGAGGCTCAAAATAAAGCATCTGGGAGTTGCACAAAATTCAGAAAAATAGTCTAGCATGTCTATGACAGGTATGTGAATTTTGTTCGGGGATAACAGTCAAGGTAAAGCTCCAAATAATTAGGTGATGGACAGGTGCACATGTCAATAGGATATGTAAGCAAAATAATTTAAAATATTGCCATAAATCCTAAATTGTTAAAATAATCCTGAAAATACTGAAATCTGGTCGAGGGGATTTACAATCTACCCAACTTATAAAAATTTCGTCCTCGAAATTAAAATTAAGCCGGGGTAGAAGTCAAGACGGCATAAGATATAATTTAACAAAGTAATTTATATCTTGGCTTACGAATAGGTACGAAAAACGTTTACGCATGTCGTCCACACGCTTCCAAGTAGATTCTCCTGGCGCGCCATGTTTCCATGCCACGCGGACCAAGGGAATAGACTGATTTCTCAATACTTTTTCTCGATGATCAAGGATTCCCACGGGTTACTCTTGGTACGACAAGCTCGGCCTAATGGTGATCTCCGAATGGTTGAGAACATGACTACTGTCTGTCACATATCGCTTGAGTTGTGATACGTGGAATACAGCAAGTACTCCCTCAAGTGAAGGTGGTAGCGCAAATTGATATGCCACTACTCCCCACTCTTTCTAGCACGTCAATGGTCCAATATACCTTGGACTCAACTTGCTGCGTCCTCCGAATCGAATGGTGCCTCTAGTAGGTGATATCCTCAAGATGACATGATCGCCCTCTTTGAATTCCACGGGACGATGATGACGGTCTGTCTACTACTTCTGTCTGTCTTGCACTGCTTGCAAGTGTCCTTGTATTTACTTAACTGTCTTTACGGTGTTGACCACCACTCTGGTCACGTGAATCCTTGTCTGGTAAAATGCTGACTGGTATGTCGTGCCATCTTACGATTTGTCTCATATAAGTAATGTCTTCCTAGCTTCAGAGAACTTACGACGGTTGCAAGTTCCAAATTCTTCTCATGTACTCATAATTGTCTAGATGCATATGCCATTACCTTGCCATCCTGTATTAATACGCATCCCAAACTTTTTCCTGATGCGTCTGTAGATCACAACCGCCTGATCCGGATGGAATAATCAATACGGTGCTGTGGTCAGTCGCTTCTTAATCCTCGAAAGCGGCTTGACACTCGTTGGTCCATAGGAATTCTTAATTCTAATAAGTCAACATAGTCATAGGTGCTGCTATTCTTTTTCAGGAGTCAATCAATTGTTCATCCAGGTAAAATCCATTTAGACTCCTGACAGCAAAATGATACATTCTTCATCGTATCACTTGGGTTCTGAACTTGACCCGAGTTACGAGACAAAATAAAAATTTCATGCTGCCATAGTGGCACACGTATCAGGAACGTAAGTAGGTAGTGAAGGGTCATCTAAAGGTAGCACAGTTTATATACTGAAATCAAATCTAATATTAGGGTTTGGTAATTACCCAAGAAACAAACAGAAATGGCTACAGAAACCATATACTTTCGTATTTATACTAAGTATGAGGTTTCGTCTTTCCGAAATAAGGGAAGACGGAAAACAGTAATCAAGAGTTCAAGGGGAAGGTAATATATTAGAAGTGTGGGGATCAAGGCGTTTAAAGAATTCAATGGGAATTGTCAAGGCAGTTGTGGATTGAAATCCTATTCTGGTAATTCCTATTCACATGCTCGTATCAGTACAGTCATGTAGCTGATACGATATGCTCAGACATATCCAGAGGGCAAGTACATCTGTCTACTAATCACTATATATCTCAATCCACGTAAAGTAGTTATGCAAAGGGCGAATCAAAATGCACTAAGGTTGATCAGACCGTAATACACTGATTCTGAATAGACAATTGTATTAGTGGGGTGGATCAGGCTCCAATAACACATGTGTCATGAACAAGCTCGATAAAGAATAAGCTTGCAAAACTAGGCTATAATAGCATCATAAGTCAAGGTAGGACAGCAATTTTAAGTATGCTAGATTATGATGAGAGAAATTACAACATAATTCACAATCACAAAAAGATAAGACTCTAAAAGCTCTACAGTTATGATTCTAATTCCTTGTCTAAGTCGCTAGTTGACCTAAAAGAGGTATGGCCTTCTAAGTTCTACAATCTTAATATATACTATAGGTTGTCTGCCTAAAACAGAGATTTCAAGGAAGTCCGCGTAAAGTAGGGGTTCGAGGTTGTCTGCGTAAAGCAAAGATAAAATAATTTGGCGTGACGCATGGCTTCAGAACTATCCGTGTAAAACAGAGAAGCGTAAGGTAGAGCTTCAGAGTTGTCCGCGTAAAAAGTCTGTGCTTAACAGTCTGCGTAAAAGTCTGGGTGAAAGTCTGAGCGTAAAAGTTTTGCGCTAAAGTCTGCGCAAAAATCTCTCCTGCGTAAAGTCTAACATTCGTCGTAGCGTAAAGTTGTACGAGAAACTCATGAGTTTGTCAGTCAAAATTAGTGAATTCTGATATCTGACAAAAGTACTTGTACATCGATCGAGTGGACGGTTTGATGATGAATTTGCACGGGGACCCAGGTTGTCGTTTAGTGACTTTATTGGATACTAGTCATTTTTACGCTCGAGGTGAGACAAAATCAGATGTCCTGTCAGAAAGCTGTTTCTTTTTGCACAGGGCTCGAGGTGTATCTCTGCCTTTAATGCACAAGATTTGGTCGTGCCTGGGGAAAGCTAAGGCTGTAACAATACGCTCACATCCTATCCTTATGTTACGCCTAATCAAGTTACTCTACGCTGGTCATCTAATTATTCAAGAATCATCAAGTTTACGCAGGGCAGTTACCTACGTTACTTGCATGTTGCAGGATAAGGAAGATTAAGGGATCGTGGGTAGCAGTCGTCATAACTGCAGCGTAAAGGAGATGATCTTCTGCAGAATTGGTTTTTTCTAACTATGCAGTTGTTTGGCTTTTACACCAGCAACGGTCAAATGGGTTTCTGGCGTAACAATCTGGTTTATCTAAACATAGGATGAGGTTTGTAGTCTTAGGATTCAGCCTTGGATTTCTATTGGTTCCTTAAGACTAGGGTCAATACTATAGTCAAATCTCTAATAATCCTATCTCTAACTAATCCTAGTAGTGTTTATACTACTCTCAAGTCATACAAAAATACGTCCAGAGATAATGGTAAGTTAATCTATAGGTAGTGATGCTAGGGTTCACTAGGTAGTATGGAAGACTAGGGTTTATTTAGTAATATGGAAGACTAGGGTTTATTTAGTATCCTATACTTAGGGATGTGTTAAAGCCCTAGTTGTGTTCTTAATAGGAATACTATCCTAATTATCATCCTATCAACATGGATTCTTATATTCTAGCAGAGGCTATACTTTAAGGAATTATCAGGGAAGCACATGAATCAAGCAGGATGCAATTGTTTAAGTAGGACAAACTGGAAGGAAGATGAGTCATAGTCAATTGGACGAGATCCTATATTTTTAATCCTAAATGCAGGCTTGCTCGGTACAGTAACGTAACCGAGACAATATGCTCTCGACCTGCATGGGCCACCACTAAAAACATTGTCACGCCCCAATCCCAGAATACGTAGGACTAGGTCACGTAACCATGCCAGCTGGCCCGTATATATGGCAACTCCAATATATGGAAACCATATATACGTGCGTACGCTGTATAATGAACAATAATTCATAAGTGGTAAAACTAATTACAAGTCACAGGGTTATATCTAAATCTCATCCACAGAAATCACATAAAGATAACCAATAACCATGTAAATAGATCTCAATACAGATATCTAAGAATGACAGTCAGATGAAATCAAATCTACTGCCGAAATAGAATATAAAAAGGAACCAGATACACACCATATAAGAACAACATCTGACAATCACGAGGCTCGAAGAGAAGACCTCCTCGGGATAAACATAACATGTCCGGATCTGTGCTCCTGCGAATACCCAAGAAAATATACACCTGGCAGGGGACCAGGTCCTCAGAGGGACATAGCAAGATACAGAAAAATGACATGCCATAATGTAAATACTGAATAAATAAATGGGGTGTGCTAACCATCTAAGTGAATGCAATTTAAAGACCTTGCAGTACGCATGGGAATGTGTGGCTAGACATATGCTGACGTAATTCACCAATCGTCGGGACTGGCTAGTATATGTGTCATATGCCCCCGACGCAGGGAACTCTGAAATTGTCCATCTCCGAGGAGCATGGATCGAAGGATAAAGACTCAATGAAGGGGGTGTCCCATACGCCTACTAGATGTCTTCCCCGCCCAATATAGATGTACAAGTCGTAAAAACGACGTGGACACCTCCTACTATGATGCAAGTCTCAATAAAATAAACAACTGAGCTAAATACCGCTACACGTGTTGCTCACACTGATGGCCAGTCGCGCATGAGGCACGCGTCCCTACATGTACTCACTCTGTGACGTGTAATGATACGTGTCAAGGCTTGAGAAGTTATATCAATAACTTCACAACTTTAGGTGGGTCTACTAGACACTAGGTCAGACACAAGTCCTAACGTCAACGCCATCGTTGACTGCACCCGAGTCTGCTCGGACGCGCACATTTATATAATATTAAATAAATAGACATGTAACTAACAATAACTGAATTTAAACAGTACAACAAGGCAAGGTATACTTGCCTGGCAGGAGAGCTGCAAAAATATAACGTCCAGATGTCAAATGCCAAAAGCCAGAAACTATGGCCTCAGAATAAATGTCTCTGAATGCTGAAATAAACATCACTAACAGTCTCAGAAAATATCAAATAGCTAGAAACGCCTGTCCTTAAGTCCAATTTGGACACAGGGGCAAAAATGACAGTTTCCGGTCAAAGCGGGGTCCACATGTGGCCCACTTTGCACCGAAAAATGTGTCAGGGTCAAAGGTCTCCAAATTCGCCAAACTTAGTGTCCACAAGTCCAGAACGTCGATACGAACCCAACGGAACTTCCAGAATTGGATTCCGATGAGCCGATCACAAAATCGCCCGTTAAGTGGAGCCGGTGGGGCCCACGATACGCGATTTGTCAACGTTCTCAGAATCGAACCAAACTTGGCTCACAGGACCAGCGTATTGCTACGAGTCCGATGGCGCAAATTTCGTCTCGATCCGACGTGTGTACACAAAGTTGCAGCGTGTTCCAGAACTGACGGATACGGGGCGGTGTCGGCGGATACGCGTTGATTCCGGTGTGCACGCACATCCAAATCAACTTCTCCGAGTTCCTACACGTCCGTATCAACGTCGCGCACGTTTTGGTAAAGACCGCGTACGACCAAGTCGTCCCGTTTGGCGGGGCGTACCCAGTTCCGGGGTGAATCGGGTCGTTGTTTTTCCTGTATTTGGATCGCGTGCCGCGATCGCCACAGGTCGCGATGCTCCGAGCGGTTTGCACGGGCACCGAGGTGGTTACACAGTCTACACGACACAACTGACGGAATTGAAAACAGGGCTACGAGGTGAGAGGAAAATATACCTGAACAGGGCTCCGGGAAATCGATTTCTCGCGTTCGACTCGTGTCCGACACGTGTCCGACACGACACGGCGTGTCCGAGTCGGATCCCACCTAGGGTTAGCGTTCTGGCCGTTGGGAAAGCTGCTGGCCGGAGCTGCGGGAGGAGGAGAGGGAGCTGGGGAGTCGGGCAGCGGGCTGCGGCGTCGTCGGCCGGAGCTGCGGCGAGGAGATGGCGTCGATGGTGGTGATGATGATGGTGGTGGTGGTGGTGACAGATGATGGTGGTGGCGGTGGAGGGAAAGAGGGGAGGTTGGCGCCGGAGGGGCGGTGGTCGACGAGGCCGCGGGGGTCGGGCGAGGTGGCCGGGCGGAGGCCGGAGGCGGCGGTCGGGCCGAGCTGGAAAGGAAGGAGGCGGAGAAGAAGAGGAGGCAGGGAGGGAGCGGGGAGAAGCTGGGGAGAGAGGGAGAGGAGAGCGGTGGCGGGCGGAGGGCGGCCGCCGCGGGGTCGGCTCCGGCGAAGGGAGCCGCGGGTGGGGGAAAAAGCAGTCGTCGCGGGGTGGAGATGGAGAAGAAGTGGAGGAAGAGAGAGGGAGCAGCGGGGGGGGGAGAGTCGCCGCCGGCCAGGGGGTCGCGGGCGACTCCGGCGAGGGGTCGCCGCCGGGGGGGAAGGGGGGTCCGACTGGATCGGGGGGGGGGGGAAAGTTTTTATTTTATTTATTTTTTTTTCTTTTCTTTTCTTTTTCTTTTACTTATAAGAAAATTATAATAATATATTAAGAAAATATCTAAAAATATCTCGAGATATTTGCAAGATATTTTCGGGATATTTTTGGGATATTTCCGGGATCTTTTCGGGTGGGTCCCGCGTCCTAATGGACGGCGCAGGTTCACCGGCCAGTGAGGGGGTGACACTTCGCACTGCGATTTGCAGGAAAGTCTCTGTAATTTCCAAAAATTGCATAATAGTCCTATTTCAGAAATTTGCGCAATTTACGAAATTGTCTAGAAAACACCCGATTCCTGAAAATGCTAAAAATCACAGAATTGAAGGGTAAAGCTGTGTGAGGGTCCCGGGGAAATGGGGGTGAGTCTGGGCAGGGATTGGACCTGATTTCTGGGTGATACGGGTCATCGTATTTATTAATTAATAAATACTGCGCACGGTGTTCTCTAATTATTTAGAGGCAGTTAGGGTCATAATTTTTCTACGGTGTCAATACACTAAATGTAGTATACTCAGTGTAGAAAATTAACGTATTTTTGTTTGGCCAAAACAGGTGTATGTTGGGCCTCAAATCTCTATTGGTACAGAGGTGGGTAAAGAGCAAGAAATTAAATAGGAAATAATTACGGACTTTTGTAACGATAGTTGTGCGTCTCAAACGAGGCTCAAAATAAAGCATCTGGGAGTTGCACAAAATTCAGGAAAATAGTCTAGCATGTCTATGACAGGTATGTGAATTTTGTTCGGGGATAACAGTCAAGGTAAAGCTCCAAATAATTAGGTGATGGACAGGTGCACATGTCAATAGGATATGTAAGCAAAATAATTTAAAATATTGCCATAAATCCTAAATTGTTAAAATAATCCTGAAAATACTGAAATCTGGTCGAGGGGGTTTACAAACAAGATAAACAGCAGGGTAAATATATAAACCAGCTAGTGATATGCAAGTGAGAGTTTTAGTCATACTCAGGCTGAGACTACTACAGGATCAGTGTCGAAGAAACCATAGCAGTATTTTCTCGAAGAGCCAGAACTTGTGCCAAAGCTCTGTATCAGAGACTAAGACACCTCCAGATAACATTATTTACATTATAATCAGCCTTGATATGGTAATTCTCTCCCCACCCCATGTAATCTCACGTCACAGTTCCAGAATATATCAGGTACAAGTCACACAAGTTTGAACTAATGCAATGAGTCAGGCTAGAATCTAAGCATGTAAATTGGAAATGACATGAAAATGTAGCCTATACGGAATCACCAGGTATATCTCAGGCAATTCTGTCACATGAAGAGTGTCAGGTGTCCTGGGTTGAGCAGTTAAGCAAGTTTTCATATGAATCTACAAGAAATACTGTAACCAGAAATATCTGAGAATTGGCAAGCTTTATGTTCATACTGATGCAAAATTAACCAAGAAAATATAGCAAGCTGCAGGGTTTGGCAAGCTTTACTTGCCCACTAATGTATACTAAGTCCAGGAAATAGGTAGCAAAGCTGCAAGTATTGGCGAGGTACACTTGCCTGTGGTTCCGGTTCGGTTTGCAGTTCTGACTTCGGCGAAAATTGCAGGCGGTACTCCGGTTGCTGAAACAAACATCACCATCAGATCCAGAAAATATCAATCAGCTAGAAACGCCTGTCCTTGGGTCCAATTTGGAGACAAGGACAAAAACGACAGTTTCGGGTCAAAACTGGGTCCACATGCGGGCCCGCTTTGCACCGAAAAACGCGTCCGGGTCAAAGGTCTCCAAATTTACCAAACTCAGTGTCAACAGGTCAAAAATGCTGATACGAACCCAACGGAACTTTCAGAATTGAATTCCGATGAGCCGATCACAAAATCGCCCGTCGAGCGGGGCCGGTGGGGCCCACGACACGCGATTTCGTCAACGTTCTCAGAATCGAACCAAACTTGGCTCACAGGACCAGCGTATCGCTACGAGTCCGATGGCGCAAGTTTCGTTTCAATCCGACGTGTGTACACAAAGTTAGGGCGCATTCCAGAAAGTACGGATACGGGACGATGTCCGCGGATACGCGTTGATTCCGGTGTGCACGCACACCCGAATCAGCTTCCGCAAAATCCCACACGTCCGTATCGACGATGCGCACGTATCTGTGAAGACCGCACGCGACCAAGTCGTCCCGTTTGGCGGGGCGTACTCAGTTCCGGGGTAAAACAGGGTCTAGTTTTTCCTGTTTTTGGATCGCGGTGTGCGATCACCACAGGACACGATGCCCCGAACGGTTTGTCCGGACACCGAGAGGGTCATATAGGCTTCGCAACGCAATTTGTGGAAACAAAAACGGAGCTACGAGCAAAAAGTTACGCGTACCTGAACCCCGCTGAAAAATTGGGGTTTCGCTGTGTCCGACTCGACACGGACACTGTGTCCTGTGTCCGTGTCCGACACAGGAAAAAGGAATTAGGGTTAGGGTTAGGTATTCCGGTGCTGCGGCGAGGCTCCAGCGGCTGGGACGACGGCGTGGGGGGTCTGGCTGCGGCGGGGCAGCGCGGCGAGGCGCACGGCGGCGACGGGCTCGGCGGCGGCGCTGAAGGCGGCGCTGGGGGGGATTGCTGCTGCTGCTCGCCGCTGCTGGAGGTGGAGGAAGGAGCTGCGGGCGATGGCTGCGGCGCTGGGCGACGTCGGCGGCGAGGCGGGAGGCGGCGAGGCGGTGGCGGCGTGGTGGGGAGGAGCGGTGGCCGGAGAGGAAGGGGGAGGGGATATATATATAGGGCGGAGGAGAGGGAGAGGGGCCGAGGATGGCGGGGAGAGGGGCGGAGAAGGCGGTGGACGTGGGGGAGAGGGCTGCCGGAGCGGGCGGAGGGCGCGGCGGAGGCGGCGCACGACGCGGGGACGGGGAGAAGTCGTGGGGGAGAGAGAGGGGGTGGGTCGGGTTTGGCTAGCGGGCGGGTCTGACCGACCCGACCCGACCCGCTAGTGGCGCGGGCTGGGTTTGGGTTCGGGCTGGGCCCGGTGGGCCGGGCCCAGTGGGCTGGGGTTTAAAAATAATAATAATAAATAATAAATAAAAACAGTAATTATAATTAATAGATAATTAAATAAATAGATAAATAATTTTGTAGGCATTTAAAAATAGGTCCGGGGCCTAATAAATTCCAGAAAAATTCCCCTAAGTCCAGTTTTTCATTTTAAACCCAAAAATATTATTTTCATAATATTTTAATATCATTTATTATCAATTAAAAATCATTTAAAAATTAAAACCCTGTTTTTAAATTACAGAAAATTCCAGAAAATTGTGAAAAATCCAGTTTTTAAAATTTTAAAAATTCAGGGGGTTTACAAATTCTATAGGCACTCTAACACTTACTTAGGCCAGTCCATTATTTCAGAACAGTCCAAATTCTTATAACTTTTACTTTGTACATCCCAAAATTTACTTAGAACAGTCCAACTCTCCCAAACCTTCCCACAACTCTTCATTCTAAATTTCTACTCTCTTTCCCAACCTCCAAATCCTAACCATAATCCTAACCCCAATTCTAATTCCAACCGCCGGAGGAGGAGGAGGAGACGGTGGCGGGAAGCTGGGGAGGGAGAGGAGGAGGAGGTGCGTGGGCGGGACGGGCACGGCGGCGAGGCGTAGGCGCACGCGCTCGCCTCCGCTGCTGCTGTTGCTGCTGCCGCTTCTGCAGCTGCTGCCGTCCCCGTCGTCGGTCTGCCCGCGCGCGCGTGCCCGCGCCTCCGCCATCCGCAGCCTCCCGCATGCTTGTGTCTCGGCTGTGCGCCGCCCTCGCGCGCACGTGCGGCTAGGCCTGGCCCCACCCCAGGGCACTCGTGTGTCTCCGCCCCGCGCCGCCTCTGCTCGTCGTTCAGCCCCACTGCTACTGTTGCTGCTGCTACTGCTTCTTCTTCTTCTTCTTCTTCTTCTTCGCGTTCTTTCTAGAACTGTAACAAAATTGACAGTCCTTCCAATAGAAAGGACTGTTAATTTTTTTTACAGTTCTAATTATTTAGGACTGTCACAATATTGATAACATTGTGACAGTTCTGAAAAAAAAAAAATTGAACTGAAACATAAATATCGTTGGCTTTTATGTAAAGATTTGGATTGTCCTTAAGCTATAGAATTTACCTTAAAAAAAATTAGCTTCTGGTGTAAAATTTTAGTAGTTCCTCGGATTTTAGTTACTATTGTGGGGAAAGCGAAGTGACAATGAGAGAACCAAGTTTGGTATCAGATTCAGAATCACATGATTCTAAACCATTTGGATGCACAAGTGTCGAACTATAAATGTACATAGTGACAAAAGCTTAGATCGATTAAAACACACCTCGTGACTGACCGACCAGCTCATGTAGACAGTAGATTGTTGGGTTGGTACTAGTAGTCCAGGATAGGAATGGTTACGTACGGAAAACTAATAGAATGGTTATGTACGGATAATTGTTTAATGTTTTTTCTTTTTCTTTTTTCTCTATGTTCGATCATGTTAGCTATGCTTGGTAACAAAATTGATTCGATATCCGAGATGATATGGCAGGTCAAATATCTTCTCTATTCTATTTCGACTAGATGAATGAATTTCTCTTTTTTAGAAAGAACTGGTCTAATTTCCGGAAGAAAAGTTGAGAAAAAAATGTGTGCAAAGAAACTATATCTATCAATCTTCGATCTGGACCATTGCCCAAATAATAATAAAAAAATGCTAATCTCATAAAAAAACATAATTGGTTGGGAAGAACATGAATATGATACATATTTTTAGTAAAACTAAATATGTATTGCATATTTATTTATTATATTTTTTTTTCATCTTCGAATTCTAGTCCGGACAAAAAAAAAATTAACCGGAAGAGATTTTGGGGCTAGTAGTTCAGGAAGGAGACGGTGGCCAATGACGGGCCTTAAAAAAAATATAATGTGTTTGGATCAGAGCAGAAGTATGTCTTAGGACGAATAATACTTTAAGAAATTGATGTTTAGTCTCATTCCATTTTCTATCTAGAGAGAGAGGAAAAAAGTATGATGGAAGATGAATGATATTTTAAAATATATTGATGAAGGATATTTTAAAATATACTGAAGTTGTTTCTAACAATGATATGTTTAGAGTCCGTATTCTTGTTTTTTTATTCTTTCACTGTGTTTTCCGAGATATTTTCTTGTTATTGATTACCAATAAAGGCCTGTTTGGTTGGCAACAAGTGGGGGTGAAAGTGCAGCAAATGGCCACCCGTTGCAACTGTTCATTGAAAGTGAACGCAATTGCAACGTCTGGTTGGCCGCTGTAATTGAGATCTAAGTTATGACGCTCCAAATCCAGAATACTGGAGAGCGGAGGAATGACTCAGCCAACCGTACCTTGCGGAATACTGAAACAGCACACAATGTGTTAAGGTTGTCTAGAGACAAGATGTTGCATACTACAATCAAGTCTCCTAGGGTCAAGAACTTATATGTCTCAATCATTCAAACAAGTAGCAATAATATATAACAATTCAGAATAAGCAGTAAGGCATCCCAAATGCCACATCATAATGTTCTTTAGAGACCTGCGATACAGAATGATGTGCCATATGCAAGATTAAAGTATACATGACAGTGAGTCAGCTGCAGTCTGAATATAGACAGTCATATAAGAAATAAATGTCCAGATTTGTCGGCTAACAGGTGTCGGTTGGCTAAATGTCCAAAAGAATACAGTTTACAAAAGACGAACAATGAATAAAGGAACCCAATCGTGTCCCTCAACATCCACCCTTCTGGTGCGTGCCATCAGCGATGGTGAGAAGTTGGATCCTCTGGTGCTGGCTCTAAACCTGGCCATGCTAAACCAGTGGAGTTAGACCCCAAATAGCAAGTACCACAAAGAAGCACGAAATGAAGAAACAAAACCAGATCTAGCATATAGTGCAAGAGCCAAGAATCATTGGCTCATGCCCCACCTTTGGGATAACATGACACTCCTTCACCAAATAAGGATAAAAATGTCATGCCACCCAAGATAAGGTACGTCTCATAATTATGGTCAAGCCAGAATTCGGTGTCATAGTTCGGTCAATATTTCATCATAGCATAATGATCCAACTCCCCAACCAAATAAGGACATAAGTTGAACAACGCACTATGACAGTCCATGCCCCTAAGCTACTAGCAGAATTACAATCACAACCAAGTTTGTAAACCCCCTCACCCAAAAATAGGTATTTTGTGTGTATTTGTATTTCTTGTATTTGTTTTAGATTTTTTTCAAAATAAATTAAAACCCAATAATTTTATTAGGACACTTCATCGTGGTTTGGACATTAATAATATAGGATGACCCCAAAATTTGTATCGCCCTTCATAGGAAGTAGCCTCCACAAGAGACACTACCTGTAGGATCTTTTCGTGGCACAAGAATTTGACCCCTTGGCATTATTATAACATTAGTGTAACAACCATAGATTAAGTGTTAAATATTTAGATAATCTATATATAATTTATTTGTGGTCATTTTCAATTTCCAACTTCCTACAATTAGTAGCCCATAATTTTTCGTGTCAAGTTAGACATTTTCCTTTTTATAGATGCATGTGCATATTATTTACTACTACCTATTTTGTGGATGACCATTTAATTAATTACTTAGTTAATTAGCTAATACAATGATTCGATTTATATAACTAGATAAATATATAATTATTAATTACAAACTATTTTATAAAATATTTTGGTGTGGTATTTTGTTAAAACTTTACAAAGTAATTTTCTAGAATTTATTTTGGGTAAAAATATTATTTTTGGAATTTTTTGCCTCATATATATATATATATATATATATATATATATATATATATATATATATATATATATATATATATATATATATATATATATATATATATATATATATGGTTATTAATAAGAAATAATAATAATAATAATAATAATAGTTATAATAATAATAATAATAATAATAATAAATTTAGTATTAGCAATAATAAAAGGAAAAGAAAAGAAAAGAAAAGAAAAGAAAAATCCTTAATCCTAAACCCTTATTACTAAACCCCTAAACCCTTAAATCAACTAAGCCCAGCAGCCTAAACTACCCCCCCCCTCCCGCTGCTCCTACCCGCCCGCGGCCCAGCCCCAGGAACACCCGCTCCCCACTCCCTTCCATCTCTCTATGTATATATATGTAATGATCTAAACCCTAGCCCTAAACTAATCATCCCACACCCCAGCCCCGACCTGAGAGCGCCGTCGCCTGGACCCACGCACGCCGCCGGCGATCGCCGCAGCCTCCGTCCGCCGCACGACCTCGCGGGTATCCGCAACAGAAATTAACAGCGAAGACCCCTCTTTCACGCGTTATTTTTTGCCTCCTCGCTCGACCAAATTCAGATCCGTCTTCGCCGGTATGATCACCACCTATCCCTCTTTAAACCCTGTTAATTAGTTTCAATCGAACAACGTTAAAGACCAGGTAGAAATCGACGCCAAGTTGAGAAAAAAATTATGTTTTAAAACTGCTGAAAACTGCCCCCATCGACCTATGTTTCGAGGGCGATATCTCCCAACGTAGACATCCAAATCGAGATCTACTTTTTTCTGCGTAAAGTCCATATAACCGAGATCATTCCCTATTAATTACTTTATTTTATTATGTGTTAAAACCAGAGATAAATTAGGTTAAAAAATCAGAAAAACTTGTTTTTAAATTATTAAAATTGTGGTACGGAGCGCGCCCCGCCAAACGGACCGCCTCGTCGCATACCAATTGCACCGAAAGGCGCGTATGGTATGTCCTGATTTGGTATGCGACGAGACAATCCCATTTTAAAATATGCGCTTTTGCGAAAACTGATTTGGACGCATGTGCGCGTCGGAATCAACCCGTATCCGTGAAAAGTCTCCGTATCGCGACTTTTTGCAAAATATCGCACCATTTAGTGTACGCTCGTCGGAATACGACAAAACTTGCACCATTGGATTCGTGGTATCACGCTAGTCCTGTGACCTATCTCACTATTTTCAAGAATCTAACAGAGTTTGGAGTGCAAAGTACAAAATTTTTGCTGAGAGCGGTAGAAGATCTAATATAATCTGGTTCGAAGAGCCGCCGCCTTCTTTGCTATTCGTTTCAATATCTGCTGCTTTTGTGCCAACCCTGTTCTAAGGAATAACTCTGGGGAAGGCAGGAACTTCCGAATTTACTGATTGAGGAGTTTTTCCCAGCTCAAGGCACCGATCTTACTTATGTGAAACACGATTCTGAGACAGTTGACCAAGCCGCCTATTTGCGGGCCCTACGATTGACTTTTTAGGCAAATTTGTGTTCGGCTCACCGGAATCCAAAATTGGACGTGTCGTTGGGTTCGTATTGACGTTTAAAATTTATTTGACCTATAATTTGTCCCATTTAGAGACCTTTATCATTGATACGCTTTTCGGTATAAAGTGGGGCATATATGGACCCCGCTTTGACCCAAAATTACCGTTTTGTCCCTGTATTCAAATTGGACGAAAGGGTAATATTTTCTAGCTATCTCGCTTATTCTGAAAAAGTTGGTGATATTTATTTCAGCAGCGCGGAGACATTTATTCTGAGGCCATAGTTTCTGACCCTTGGTGCTTGATATCTGGACGTTTATACTTTGCAGCTTTCTTGCCAGGCAAGTATACCTTGCCAAATTGCTTACAGTACTTTGCATGCTTATTATATTTCTATATATTCAATTCATGTGTGTTTTCTTTCAGTCATAATTATATATTATATATGTTGACACACACTTGGCACATAGTATCATGGGAGGGGAGGACAATCAGTAGTCGTATGGACTATAACCACTCTGGTAAACCGTAGTAACTAGCACGCACTACGGTAGTTGTGTCGCGCTGGTCGCTACCCTCGAAGTATGTCAATTTTTGGTGTTGCGCTGGTCGCTACCCTTGAGGTATGTCGATTTCTTATATTCCTGACGTGTGTGTGAGTTATGAGATTAGATAGAGTAGCCTACCCATGCTCATACGTCGAAAAGTTGTCCTCATTATGCATTTCATATAGATTGTCTTGTACAGCATACTTATATATTTTTTGTCTATTATGCATGTTTACTGTATTCAATTGGCATGCTTCTATGTATCTTGTTATGTCCCTCTGAGGACCTAGTCCCTTGCCAGGTATAGACGACTAGGAGTATCCGCAGGAGTATGGGCCAAGACCTGACGCATTATTTTCTGCCGATGAGGTCTTACCTTCTGAGCATCTTTGATTATCTCTAACGATGGATCTCTTAGCTGATACTCTTATATCATCATCTTATTTTATATTAGAGATTTACCCTCCTTTCTCATTTTAGTTTTGATATAGTCATTGGTAGTTGATTTGTCTCCACCCGACTATTATTTTTGGATTATTCAGACTCATTATTCTAGTTTAGTTATTTCTTTCATATGACTTGTTGTGTGGATGAGATCAGTATATCTGTGACTTGTGACCATATATATACCACATGTGAGTTAATATTCATATTACAATGTACGTGTGTATTCTGGTATCAATATATTGGAGTTGCCATATACATGCGGCTGACATGCTTACGTATTCCTAGTCCTACGTATTTTGGGACTGGGACGTGACAAAGTTAGATTAGAACGGCCAAACAATGTTACAGCTTGTTATGTGGAGTATGGGGTTATCCCAGATATAATTATTCATAAGCATCATTAGATCATGCCATGTCGAGCAGGGCTAACTGAGCCAATATTATACAAGTCGAAAATCATGATTGTACCAGTTTTTCGTAGGGCCACCGTGCTAATTGTCGCACCCATCCCCCGTAGGGCCACCGTGCTAATTGATCAGTAACTGTTCCAACCTTCCTATAGAGAAAAATGTTGGCCCAGTCTTAAAAATAAAAAAAGTCAAATATTGCACTCCACTAAATGTGGATTATATACAATATCCGTGGTGGCCAGCCTTGCACACCATGAGAATTATCATGGTTCGACCCATCACGCACAATCTCTGGATGTCGTTCCCTCTCCATGTTCTAATATTCTTTTATGTTACCTAATTAATCCTACAGTGATATGGAATTCTCTGCCGTGGCTGTCACGAACCGCACTCGGTAAAGGGGCACGAGTACGTGGGTACGTCCAGCCTACGTCACAGCATCGGCGGTAGAACGCTGTCTAGGTCAACTAACTATCAATCTCACACAATAATATATATACCTATCAATGGTATCTCAACTCCAAAATGGAAAATAAGGTAGTAATGTAGTGATAATCAATACTCAATCACAATATAAAACTAGAGAAAGATATGACACGATATGAAATAGAAGAATGAATCACATAGTCACAAATATAATCCATCCCAGTCCAAGTCCAATTGTCTAATCTCAACACAATAGTCTCAAATATAATACATGCCATAAAGTCTAGCTAAGAGCATATAAAATATCATAAATGAATGATCTCCAACTGGTGGTACTATCTCAAGAGGCTCTACGGGTGCTAGCTCAACTGGTTCACCATCCTATGGCCCGTGGTGCGTAGGACACCAGTCCTCTTATGAATCATCTGAAAAACATATCCAGTCAGGATGGAGCAAAGTACAATCCAATAGCAGTTCCAATAAATAACATAAGCCATGAAACAGTAATAGCAATAAAAATAAATGATGGACTAGAATAGTAAACATCACGAAAGGAAATATCACGACAAGAAATGGAAATAACTAGAAGCAATATGATAAGAATCATCACTATAATGAATTAGAAATCAAAGAACAATAACAATAAGTACCTTAAATATTAGTAAGATATGTGATCCGCTTGGACCTAATACGGGCTATATATATAAAAATGAGAGCTAGCGTGACCACACGTGAGTTGCATGATCTGCTAGCTATCACGACTATACTAAATCACAGGCTATAAGGTATGATCACATATCCACAAATACTTTTCCATCCTCCGACTAGTACATGGATTCAAATCACGACACGTTATAACACTTATATTATGATGCACGGTCTATAATATCATGCACTATGATCAAGGTCTATATAATCACGAAGATATCACGGTATTCACTGAGTAACCACGAAGCACGACACAGCGATCATTGAGTAATCACAACAATAACTTCTCATGACAAGGATCTATATATACCAATCCGTGTAACATCTTGTTAGGAATCAAATATCTCAATACTAAATGCATGTAACATAGAGACTATCAAATAAGGAAACTATTAGAGAATATACTTGTCTGTGGTCCAGAGCAATGAATATCAAACAGTGTATGTACTGGAGTCCAAGTGACCTATATATGAAATTCTATGTCATTTGGTGTAATAAAGTGATAAATATGTTTAAATAAACTATAACATGGTTTCTAGGTCAATACTAGGTCATATTAGTCAAACTAGGTCAAACTGTGTCATTACCTTGGTTTTATGTTCCATAATACTTACCTAGTTGGTTTATGAAGTCACTTCTAGCCACTACCTTGCTACTTCTAGGTTTCTAGGTTAATACCCTAGGTATAAAGCTATTTTAGATATTAAACAATTATATATATATATATATATATATATATATATATATATATATATATATATATATATATATATATACTCACGTATAGTTGGTATCTTAGAGTATCTCATTAATAACTTAGTATCTTAAGATGCCATATACTATATGCTTGATACCCTAGTATATAAGTAATACCTCAGTCTATAACATATACCTAGATGTTAATATCCTAATTACTTATCACACTCAACTATCCTTAATGACATACTTTTGCTTGGTTCGTTCGATAATACATCAATTATGCGCCAGAGGCTGAAGTCTTCTGAAAGTGTGCCAAGGAGAATTTTTTCAAAAATTCATCCCCATGAAATACTTTTGCAAGAAATTGGCAGTACTCTAAAAGTACGCACGAGTATGAAATGCGGGTCACACTCAACATGCGCCCATGGACTGCAGGTCACACTCAACATGCGCCGACCCATAATACAAATCCTCATGTGTACTTCTTGTCAGTGTTCTTCTTCTCCAACCAACCCACCATTGATGCACTCAAAGCTCAAACTCAAGACTATGACAGTACTCCAAATCACAAATGCCAAGAAGCAAAGCTACATAATATATGATGCTCATCACTATGAGCCAAATAGTTTTTCAAAATACTAAATTTTGGGAGATCATTCCCTCAAAATATCAAGAAGATCCATAAATCAAGAACTCATATCTATAAGATCCTCGCCATGAAAATCTAAAACATCAAGCACTAAATATCAAGAGGAACTCAGTCCCAACAATATAAGCTAATAAAATCAAAGAACTAATGGAGAAATAAATACATGCATGATCCATGTTTCTTCATTCCGAGCAAGATATACTTGCCTGTGAAGAAAAGAGGAAAAGAGAACAAGAACACAATAATGGAAGAGAGAGGAAAAATAAGTATATATAGGCAATGGGTGGATGGTGAACCGTCGGATCTCTCCAACAAATTCAAGCCTCCCACCCTACCTACCACCACCACAAAATCAATACAAGCCAAAGTGAGCCAAGCTCCATTTAACCGTGCGCTTGAAGTGTACTCAAAGTGCGCAAAAAATAAAAACACACAAAAAGTGCGTCAACTTGGGTGTATTCCGAGTATACGGGATAGGGAAGTGACATAAGTTCTAATTTCTGATAGTTCCAGAGCAGCTGTCCCCTTCAATTTTTTTTTCTCACCTGCATCAGAAAAGTGAGGGGAGTGGACTGCAAGTGGGACACGACAACCATGACGAGGCACGCGGCCAAGACGACCACGCCATGCTTGGCCACGACGACCACGCACAGTTCGGCCACGACGAGCCACGCGACCACGATGAGCCAATACTAGCCACGCGGTCACGATGAGGCACGATGACCACGACGGGCCAAGCCGAGCCCGGCCACCCTCGCGGCCACTCTCGATGAGATCCGGCCACCGCTTCGTTTGGAAGAATTTTGGAAGAAGAGAATGAGATGTTTGTGAAGAAGAGAATGTGATTTTTCTTCTCTTTTCTTTTCAGGAGAGATGGACACGTGGGTGAACAGTGAACCCACGTGAGTAAGTGCATAGTATTTTTTTTTTTTTTTTCAAGAGGTGGACAGTTGAAAAGAGTTACTTCTATCCAAGGATTGAAAATCATCCTCCTTACTTGCAGGAAACAAATAATACTGCATTCAAACACATTTTAAAATGTGCCACTTGTCGCAAGTATACTGTAATTTAACATAGTGTCACTTTTATACTTTTAAAGAGTTACTTAAATCCAAACAGTTTCTGATGGATGGGGAGCACCGCCTATGCAGCATTACTCTTTCAAATAATAGTTCAGTTTCCCTGTGCTGTTATAACTTCACACTGGACGCTACTAAATATGAGCAGTGTGTACACTGAATGCACAGTCACTCAAGAGTTTGTGTGGCTGTGCTTGAGATCTCGTATACTTGTGCATATGAAAACCATGGAAGGAAATAATTGTCGCATCTTCATTCTATAACATGAATGGAGTGCGCGCACTTGACTGGTTTTTTTTATTAAATGCCCTACATTTTGAATTATGAAGGAATTATTACACCTACGTCATGAGTAGGTTCATGACTGGTCTGTACTGAATGCCCTGCATTTTGCATTGTGAATGCTCTATAGCATAAGAAATTCTCATGTGCATGCACGGTGAACTAGATTTTGAGGGAAATGCTTTGTTGCGTCGGTGAAGTTGTAGCTAAATGATCAAGAAAGCAGCTCTCACATATTTGGTAAGGACAAAGTTTGGATTTTTAGTTTATCCAAGCTGAATTTAATTTTTTTTAATAAAATAAATATTGTGTAACTATTCGTGTTTATACCGTATTATATTTGGCCAATGTAGAATCATATCCAACATACTAAAAAATAAAAATTTGAACATATTTCTTTTATGTATAAATTTAAACATTAAGATCATTTGGTATCGTCTTTCACCATCATCAGATAATCATGATGTGACACAACTCGTCGAGAGTATGGGGTTCGGACGGTAGAGAACTTCCAGAAAAACAAATTTATGTAACTTATCGTCTACAACAACATGAACCATTTTGACATTTCAGGACGATCCACTCATAGTTACTTTGTACTATACGTAGTGCCGTTTGATTGTCGTAACTAATTTCTCTAGATCCAATGTCTCAGTTCAATCCAACTTCCAATTTTTTAATTTGATACATACGATCATCACAATCTATATTTTTCTAATTACACGGGCTGAAGCCATCTCCGTTTCCAATTCCCAAAAAAATTGGATGGGCTGGAGCCACCACCATTGATGAAGGTGCTCCTCGTAAGTGAAAGTAATCTAGTGAAATTGTGGTTGGATTCGGCACTCTCTTAGTCTCCTTTGCTGCGTCGATAATGATATTTGCTACATTTTCATAAGCCCAACAGCGATTTAGAAAGATGGACTTCACATTCTGATGACGCCTAACATAAACTTCTTCACCATTGCTGATTTGATTATTTTATAAAGAAACTAAACTAGGGCTCAAGAAGAACCAGACTCTTCTCACAGGGAAGAAGAAGAAGAAGAAAACAAACTATTTGTGCATTTCCTTAAGGAAAAATTGCTAGCAAGTCCCATCAAGGAACTTATCTTAATAATATGGATCTCACAACACTAATTAACAACTCTCAGACTAAGTATGGATGAAATCTGAGTCATGAAAGTGTACTTACTGTTATGTAATTTTCTGAGACCAATTATTATGTGATGTTATATATTAAGCTGCGTACACCATATCCCTTTATATGATGTGCCAGTCTAGTAGATCTGCTGTTCCAATATTTTTGTTATATATTCTGTTTCCATTTTATTATATGTGAATTTTTTTTTTTATACCCGCTGGAATCCACATGTAATAGAGTGGGAACAGAATATAGGACATAAATAGTGAGACATCAGATCTAGTATTCTGTTTCTACCCTATTACATGCGGATCCCTTTTTTATTTTATACTGGCTGAGGTCCACATGTAATAGAGTGGGAACAGAATATAGGACAGAAATAGTGGGACATCAGATATGGTCTGGCCAAGTCTAGCTTGAGGCTCGCGCACTCAGACACCGAACTTGACGGAGTCCGCCCGAGAGATTCTAGCCTTGTCGCCGAGCCAATAAGTACATTCATCATAAAAAATACATTGTAATTTCTATACTACGTATCATTATTAGAAGTTATTTTTTCCACAAACATCTTTGACAAGTCCACTACAAAACCAAACGAGTTGGTTTGATTCATAGTTTGTGGTATAGGCTGATATTGATCAGATATAGTCGATACCGATGCGGTTTTGCAAGTTACGATCTGATATCATCCGATACTGATACTAATCGATACCGACATTGGAGGGATCTTTTTTTCAGCCAATTTGACAAAAAAAATGAAAGAAAAAGACCAATCAACAAGGATGTAATAGCTAGCATAACAAGGATATAAAAGAATGTAAGAGAAGAAAACATATCTATCGTACGTAAAAACAATCGGCAATGATAACTATTATTTTAAACTACTAAAAATTAATACATAAATACTTAAAATTATACGAAAATGTATAAATTATTTTTTTCTAAAATTTTAATAAAAAAAATTGATATTTCAATTCGAAATCGTCTATAGTGACGATACTGCCGATCTCAATATCTATTGGAAAGATTCGATGCTTTGAACCTCGATTTGATTGTGATAGTGGAAAATGGAAGAAGAAGTGATATAGCTGATAATTTAATTCATCCTTTACACGTCTTAATGAGATTCTTCCGTATCTCCTGATCGCAACATTTCCCAATGCTACAATATTTGAATCAATTCGTTTGATTATTGAACGAGCTGGTTTCAAAACATTATATGAATCTGTCTTGTTTATTTCACAATGTAATTCATAATGATACTGTGTGCAGCATACAAAAAAATAAAACGCTACTTATACAAAGAGTCATGGTCCTTTGTACACAAGTCATTACTGTATAGCTATATGATTCTCGTGCCAATACATATCATAAGTATAGAAGTAGCAAGAGTTGGACTGAAACTAATTAGGGATTTTTGTACCCAAGTTTTGACACGAGGTGCTTCGCAATCAGTTCATTAGCCTTGTCGGTAGGGTGGTACTCATCCCAGAACACGTACTTGCTCCTATCCTTACAAAGGCTTGATAGAGGAGTACAAGTGAGACTAGGCCGAATATTTCCTATAGTGCAACATGGGGACTCTGAGTTGTTGAAACCTGCAATCATCGGGAAAAATAAATAGATGAACTTCTTTAATCAATCTCTGAGAGAAAAGTAAGTGAGAAGTAATGAAAACCGATTACGCTATTTGCCACCCAAAATAATTGGATAATGTTATCTTCCAAAACAATTTAACCCAAAAGATGATAAATTTTAACCAAAATAATGTGGCATGCCAAAAAATTTATCATACAATTTTTAATGTTAATATTAATATTAATATTAAGTTTAATTTTAATGTTAATGTTTGTTTTAATTTTAGCCTAAATTTTAACTTGATACCTAAACTATTGTACTTTTTTAACTTGATACCCTAAGTTTTGATACGAGACAACTTTATATCTCAACTATAATTTTATAACTTAATATTCTACATGTGTATTAACAGAAAATTATAAATGACAACAAATATCCCATATTCTCTCTCCGACAGCCGCTCTCTCTCCGACGGTGGTAGCAGCGGCAACAACCTGCAGGCGGGGGCAGGATGTGGCGGCAGCGAGGGTAACCTGCAGGCGGGGGCAGGATGCGGCGGCAGCGAGGGTGGTGCAGCAACAACAGAGGTGGCGGCGTGTGCGACAATGGGGATGGGGGGAGGCAGAGGGAGGGAGGGTAGCGGAGGGGTAAGGGGTTTTGGGTGGAAGAGTGAGAGATAATTTAAGATTTTTATTTTTTTATAATTTTTTTTAACAAAAAAATAACAAGTGACTAACTGAGACAATGTTTTAAAAATCGAACTGAAAAATCTTTGGTACCGGTTTAACCAGGGTTCAAATAGGCCTTTTAGGAGAACCAAATGAGTTGAGACCTGTAAGATATCCACATTTACCTTTTGGTTTGATTTGGTTCTGAGTATGTTTAGTTTGATTTTACAACTATAAGGTCTCTCAAAACTAAACCAGGAACAAAATGGTCCAAATCTCATGTGATAAATTTTTTTGAGTTTAAAATTAAAATTTAATTTTTATTTTAATGTTAAAATTTAATTTTTATAAGGTCTCTCAAAACTAAACGTATCAAATTAAAATTTAATTTTTATTTTAATGTTAAAATTTGCCATCAGCTGACTTGTGAGATGTCACGGGAATCACCAAAATTTTTTGGACGAAGAATAGCAATTCTTGTATGTATGAAAACTGAAAGCAGTACAAAATTAAGCTCATGGCGCACCATATTTATTAGGCCGGTTGATCATGTCCTGGAAGAAGTCATAGGCGTCACCAAACATGAAGGTGGCATTGGGAAGATTGCTCGATAGGTTCTCCAAAAGCTGGCTTGCTGCTTTGTTGAAGCTGAGTGCAAGCTTGTTTGTCGATTTCTGACAAACGCCGGAGGAAGTCAAGATGCGCTGCAGGGGGATGCATCCCATCGGCCCTAGTCCGAAGTATGTCAACTGTCGAGCTCCTAATGAGTGCAGAAGCTGTTCATATGATTCCAACAAAAAGTAAAGGTTAGCTGACAAAGACTTCCTAAGCCTACATAAATCTACAAAAAATAAATGTTGGGTTAATGACGTTCAAATTTCATGCCGCTTAACAATGTTTTAAGTATTTATTTGTTGTTACCAACGTTTGCAGTATCCCTATCTGAATCGGTATCGGACAATTTCTATGAGTATCGGAATCAGCGGTATTGGTGGTTTCGTATCGGAGTATCGAATTTTTTGGTATTATAAAACAAATAATAATTATCAAATTATTAATATTTAAAAAAATATATTTTATACATTTAGTAATAATTTTAAGTATTTTTATTGCAGTTTTTGGACGGCACTATTTGGTCCGCCGGTTGTGACCGCGGATTGGCCCGCAGGGCCACGTGGCGGCCTCCCACTGGCCCATAGTCCGGTGGTGGGCCCAAGCTAGCAGGGCGGCAGTGGGCTGCTGCCACATGGCCTCGCGGGCCAATCCGCGGTCACAACCAGCGGGCAAAACAATATTTTTCGTTGTTTTTTAACAGTTTTGATATTAAATGAAATAGTAGTCACCATTGCCGATTGATTTACATGTGCAGGACGGATCTACACTATCAGTAGGGTTGGCTTCAGTCCACCCAAAAAAAAAATTTGCTTATTTGTTTTTCATTTTTGTTTTTTTTTTATATAGGTTAGTCCACCTCTAGCCCACCCTAATCTGCTGTAGCCCAACTCAGTTTTAGTTTCTGGATCCGTCCTTGTACATGTGATAGATAAGTTTTCTTCTTCTACATGTTTTTACAATCTTACTATACTTTTACAACCTTGTTGATTGGTCTTTTTCGTCCAATTTCTTTTGCAGAATTGACCAGGAAATAGATTCCTAATGTTGGTATCGACCAGTATCAAATATCGGTCGATGTCGTATCAGAATATGCCAAATCGTATCGATATCGATCCGCAGTATTGGATCAGTATCGGCCGATACTAGAAACTATCGTATTGTTACTCTAACCACCACTATCTAATATGAATAATTTCATCCTGCGCAAGTATGTGCATTTATGGATGGAATGTTTCAATATACAGATTTATGAAGATTAGGAGAGTTGCAGTTTTCAAATTATTTTAAATCTAAAAAGAGTCGTCATGATATTGCAAGTTTCGAAGATATTTTGTATGGAATTGGATTGAAAAGAAACATTATGAAACGGAAAAAGAAATTAAAGAGCTAGTATCTACCCTGAGCTGTGATTCTAGCGTGGATATCATGTAGTTGACAAAACCTGCACCACTGTAAGTCCAAGAATCGGTATAGAGTGGCAAGAGGAAGTTGTTGATGAAATCGTTGCTCCCCATGGCGACGATGTAGCGCGCTTCTGTGAAGAACTTCTCAGCAGCCACATCTCCTATCTTAGCCCTCATCATTTCTTGTGTTCCCTGAAACAGCTCAATCTGCTTGTACAGTGAAAACCTCTGTATCTGCAGCACACAAAAGAAAGAGTAAAGTACCATGGACTCATTCATGTTATATTCACATAGTAGAGATGAACAAATTTGAATGAACATGGTGGGCCGTTTTGCATATACAATAGAAGAATACTTTTCGTGCCTCCAAAATGTCTCTCTAAATCATTTCTCTTTGTGTGGTAGCTGGCATGACGGTTAATGTACTAGATGATATAACATATTTTAAAATTAAAATTAAAATTAACATTAATTTTTTTGAGTAATTAATTTTTTTGATTAAAATTTGTCATGTCAGCTACCATGTTAAATGTCACATAATACTATTTAATATGTCAAAGTCAGTTGCCACATAAGAGAGATGGTTTGGAAGTATAACTCGCATTACTCTATACAATAATAGGACACTGCTAGATAAAGGTGGAATTAGAAATTCTAGTTTGGGTGGGCTGGAGTGGACTATGGTGTGCTAAGTGTGGGCTGATTCACATAAAAAGACCCTATATATATTATATGGAAAAAAACAAAAAACAAAATGCGGGGGTTGGAGCCTACCCAGCCTCCTGTGCGGGTACGCCCTTGCTGCTAGACTGACACGGACACTATAACTGATTGTGGCGTAATAGTGTGTTTTGGAGCAAATATACATGTTAGGGTTATTTAGTTTTATGGTCTCTTATAGTATTGAAAATTTTAGTTTATGCCTCCATATTGTCCATAATAGAATTTTGGTATCGTCCTAATGGTTGACTTTGACAGACCGTCCAAAATGGAGACCTAAGCACAAATTTTGAATATTATACAAGACCCTAAAACTAAACAAAAATATGTGAGAGTTGTGACTTTGGTTATTTAGTTTTGTCATAGTTAATCGAGGATGAGACGTGTGATACTGTTGTTATTTTTTATTCTGATCTCAGCATCCATACAACCCTCCTGTCAACACTTTCGATGAAGACGACTTCATGGACATCGTGTATCGTCAAAAGTTTCTTCGGTTCACATTGTTGAATTGCAACTCAAAGTCCCGGAAGATTGTGTGATTACTGAGATCAGGATAGAAACAAACGACAATGTCACAAGTGCTCCTATTCTCGATTGGTCATAAAATAATTAAATAACCTAAGTCATACAACCTTTACCATGCAAAACTAAATAATCTAAGTCACACAACCCTCACATACTTTCGTTTAATTTTAGAGTCTCGTATAATATTTAAAATTTACGTTTATGTCTCCATTTTCGACGTTTAGTCCAAGTCAACTGTTAAGAAGATACCCAAACCATTTTCTAAATAATATGAAGACCAGAGGATTTTATCTAATGAAGTGATAAAAAAAAACCTTTTATGTAACTATCTCAATTTTTTTCTTTTGCTAAGTCCATAGTATATAAAAAAAAAACCTACTTCCTTAAGATCGAATGTAAAATCCAATTCCAATAAACAGCAACCCACTTTTTTTTATTACCCAAGTCTTCGAAACATTTCAAAATAAAATAAAAAAAACTCTATAACAGGTACTATCATAGAACAATTAGCGGATTTGAATTTACGAACTAACTCAAGATATGCTTATCGGACTCTATGTATTAATGATTGAAAATCGTCAAAATATTAGTGCAAATAGTTATGATCCATATAATTGCAGAAATTATTGAAATAAAATAATTGACAATAATAAATATAAGTATACGAAAGAGAAATAGTCGTATTTTTGTAATTCATATGATGCACTTGTAGTTTAAGGACAGAAATAAATCAATTTAGATACTCCTTTGTGACTCCTACGACGGCTAGATCAACGCGTCGACAGACAATTTTTTCAATTTTTTCAATATTATGCATGATCCTAAAACTAAATAACCTTACATGTTATATATATATGAACACGTACAACATTGATTTTGTGTGTGTCCGTGACGTGTAATGGTGATATAAACTTACAAACAAAGATGAAGTTTCGTTCAAGATGCCACCACCACCAGAAGCATAGTTCACTCCATTCTTGAGAATCGTATCTTCGTCCAGTGACGGGTCTAGAAATGCCGGTGGCCTAGGCAGGTTCATCTTGTCACCTGCACAAACAAATGTACATATATGTATCATCGGTAGTACTAAATAGTTTAGGATCTCGTAAGTATAACATTTAAAATTTTATTTATGTTTCCATATGGTACATAAGATGATTTGGATCTCGTCTCGATCTAAAATAGAAATAATTTTTAAATATTATACGAGATCTTAAAATTAAATCTAAATTTTGAATATTATAAAAATCTAAACGTGATCTAATGTGGTATATCCAAGTCAACAGTTATATATATGAGAAATGCTACAACTACAACCAAATGCTTACAACCCACTTACAACCGCCACATGACATCAACGTGGCGTCCACGTGACGGCCACCCATTGAAGGAGAAGAAAGAGGTGGGACCCGGTAGCTGTCCGGGTGGTCGCCACGTGACGGCCGTTAATTGGGAGAGAGGTGGGGCCGGATGTGGCCCACATAGCGGGGGGGGGGAGGGAGGGTAGAGAGGGTTGTAAGAAGGTTGTAAACATTTGGTAGTAAACTTAGCATTTTCCTATATATATATATATATATATATATATATATAATGTGCTTATAACCGGTTTCAATTTAAGCCGTCTAATTCGTATGTATATCATCGACCAATTAATTTAAAAACTTTTAAAAAATTAATCCGTATATCATCAGCCAATTAATTTAAAAACTTTAAAAAAGTTCGTTGTTTTCTCATGTAGAAAAGAATTTAAAATACCTAAAATTCTCCTAAGAAGTTACAGACATCCAAAGGAAGAAGAAAAATGCTAATTAAGAAGCTATGACTACATCTAAGTAAAACATCATACATTTTTCATGTATAAATCCAAAAATATTTTAAAATTTAAATTATATTTAAACTAACTAAATAATATTATCTAACTAAAAGTATATCCAAAATTTTAAAAATTATATTTATAATAAATCATAACTAAAATATATTTAAATTATATTTAAATATTCTAACATAATTTAAAATATTCTAACATATTTTAGTAATATGGTAGTTTTTTTTACGTGTAACGTACGTGAAAATAACTAATCATTATAATTACCTATATATATATATATATATATATATATATATATATATATATATATATATAACAAATCTAAATAAAATATATTCAATATTAAATATATTTAAACTAATTTTTTATATCTAAACATATATCCACAATTTTTAATAAACTTACCGGAGATTAAAAAAATCTAAAGCCGTAAGTAAATACTCAACAAATTTAATTTTTTTAAAAAAACTTATGGAAGATAAATAATTTTTATAAATAGTAGAGATATATCCATAACAAATTATAATTAAAATATAATTAAATATATAATAAATAGTAATTAAAATGTGTGTGTATAATTATATATATATATATATATATATATATATATATATATATATATATATATATATATAATAAATTTTAATTCAAATACATTTAAATTAAGATTTATTATGTATATTTTTATATTTTAATTAGAATTTGTTATATATTTAATTATATTTTAATTATAATTAGTTATGGATATATGTTTTACTTTCCATAAAGAAGCTTGAAAACGGCTAGTTATATAATATTATCCAATTTTAAACAAATATTTCTTCTAAATCATGTAAGTTCAAAACTTTGTAGTGTTATTTATAACAAATTTAATATTTTTCAAAAATTATTTTACGTAATATTATTTTTTTAAAATAATTAATTGATGATATACATACGGCTTAGACGGCTCACTTTTGAGCCGTTTTGAAGCCACATTATATTATATACTAGTCATCTCCACGTGCATTATACGTAAAAACAAAATTATATAAAAATTTAAATTATTTTACAATATTGTAAATATAATTTGAATTTATTTTAATTAATTTGTTATAGATATGTTTTTACAATTTGAATATTGTTTAGCTAGATAATTCTATGTAGTTGGATTAAATTTAAATATTGAGACTTTGTGGGGATACGATAAGTAGTTAGAATAATTTTAAATTTTTATTTTTTGTAGACTACGATTTTATGTTCTGTTTTATTTAAAAAAAAAATACTGGTTTTGTTTTAAAAAAAATAGAATTTTTTTGGTTAGACTAGAGATAAGTGTGAAAGTTAAATTTTTAATTTTTTTTTAATATTTGATGGAGTATTGACATACGACTTAGAAAATTTACTTTTGAATTGTTTTGAAGTCTAATTATAATAGTAAAGAAGTAAAGATGGATGGATGGATGGAAGATATAAAAATCTAGATATAAAATTTGAATATCGTACGAAACTAAATAACCCTAATGAATATACTTTGTTGCTTCTTTTGAGGCATGCATTGTATACCAAGTACATCAGCGGCGGTGCGGCCGTTGGTGAACCTTCCATTTGGCACTCCGCTCTCGAAGTCGATCCCGTACCACGGCAGCGAGGCTCGTGCGAGGCTCTTCGTGAGGTAGTTGTTGTTACCGACGTCTGTCAAGGAGTCTCCGAAGATGAACTGAACTACGGCGGCGGAGTATCGCCCCCTGGCTAGACCAAATGCTACTATCACCATAATTATCAATTTCAAATTTCTGCACTCCATTTTTCCTATTCCCAAACCTAGTATTGTTGGTGATTAAATGGAAGAAGGTTAGATGTTTATATATACTACACGTATTCTCGTGGGAAGGAAAGTGCTTCAAACAAGAATAAGAGGAAGGATTCGTTTTCGAGGTAGAAAATGGACGGTTAGGAAATGTTGGGTGAACCAACTATTGATATTTCCGGCAGACCAATCAGTCCGGCAGGATTAGCTCAAGATGTTGGCCTAATAATCGCTCGACGCCTTGACTTAACCCTTGGACAGTACGGCAGGATTAGCTCTCCTTTTTTATTTATTTTTCTGGGTTCATGCCAAAAATTAAACCTAGACCTTCCTAATAATTTGCACCAAGCATCCTAAACAGCATGGCGGTGGCAACAAAACTAAACAATTTTTTTTGCTTGTATAAACCATTTTCTAAGACCGGAGAATATATCATCAAACAGTATTCATGCTCAAATTTTTTGACGTAGGAGAAATAAAATTTACAGAAATGGAGGAAAATAAGTTTCGGAAAATTATATCCCACTAAACATTTAGTCAATAAAATCTGTATAATGCACCAATTTTGACAGACAGAGAGTCTAAGGAAATTCTTGAACAGGATGCAGGGCCGGCCCTGACCCAGGGCGGACAGGACGACCGTCCAGGACCCCATGGGCCAGAAGGATCCAATTTTTTTTTTTTTTAAATATATAAATAATTTTGTACCGAAAATAGAACTAGTATTTACCATTGACCATTCTTAACCCAAAGTAATTGTTGTGTAGTGGCTATTACATTAGACTTGCACACAAGAGGTTCCTAGTTTAAATCTTGGTGGAGACATATTTTTTATTTTATTTTTGTTTTATTTTTTTTACATTATGTATGAGACCTCATTTTAAAAGTTTATCCCGGATCCCTGTGAGCTCAGGGCCGGCCCTGACAGGACGTTCAACTTTATTTCGAACCGGAGCAAAACTTATTACCATTCCATCACAAACAATCATTATTTTTTTAGAAAAAAAAAATGTATATACAAGAATTCTGTCCTACCATCTGATAAAATTTATATTGTACAAATTCCACAAACCATCTGATAAAATATTTTATGAATATAATTTTCCAAAACTTTCTTCTGCCCAATTTCTCAAAACTTACTTTGACACCTCTATCAAGCGGAAAAATAAAATATATCTCATAATTTGTTCAAAAACGAATATAAAGCCTAAGAACAAAAGACGTGGACACATTATATCCACATCAAAGCATCTAAAAAAAATAATCCAAAACCTCATCCACTAAGAATCTCACCCGTCCGTTCCCTATGTCCAACGGCCACGATTACCACAATCCCCGCCACCCTATCCAGAACCCCTTCAAATATAAAACAAAAGAAAAGAATCAAAGAAAAGAAAAGAAAAAAAATGGGTTCACTCTCCACTGCCACCTTCATCGGACTCCGGCGGGTCCCGTCACCTCCCAGCTGCTCCCGTCCTCCGCCGGGCGATCTCTCCCCCATCCACCCGCCGAACCTGAAGATCCGCGCGGCGAAGACGAGCCCGAAGCTGAGCGGGCGGGCGCTGCGGGTGGCGGTGGTGGGCGGGGGCCCGGCGGGAGGCGCGGCGGCGGAGGCTCTGGCGAAGGGAGGGGTGGAGACGGTGCTGATCGAGCGGAAGCTGGACAACTGCAAGCCGTGCGGCGGGGCTATACCGCTGTGCATGGTGGGGGAGTTCGACCTCCCGCTCGACATCATCGACAGGAGGGTGACCAAGATGAAGATGATTTCCCCCTCCAATGTCGCGGTCGACATCGGCCGCACGCTCAAGCCGCACGAGTACATTGGCATGGTTCGCCGCGAGGTGAACCCACGCCCACCCACGCACTACTCCCACACCAAATTTATTTATTTTTTCTTCTTGAATTAGGACGATTTCTGAGCTGACACTACTTGCATGCAGCATGGCTACTGATGAATTACATACATTTCCGAGGAATAATGCTATTAATATTTCCAAAATGTCCCTACAAACTCTCTCTTTGTTCTGTAGGAGTTAACTTGTCGGAGGAATAATGCTATTAACTCTCCTCCAAAATATTCTTCCAAATTTTCTCTCCTTATATGTACCAGGCTGCTAGCCTGACGCGGTTGAATACCAACTATCATGATAAATTTTAAAATTAATATTAAAAATAAAATTAACATAAAGTTAACATTAATGTTAACATTAATATTAATATTAAAAATTTTGGATGATTGTTTTTTTTTTAGATTAATATTTGTGATTTCTGATATCAAATAATATTATTTAACATGTCAGCCACTACATAAGAGCATCTCCAACCTTGTTGTGAGTTTTGAAAATAATGGTTGTCACGTAGGATTTACAACTTATTATTTCAAAAATCCTTCTCCAATGCAAATGTGAAGTTGACATGACAAGGACAATGTGAAATTGGTTGTCTAGATCTAGACAACGGACTTCACAATGATTTTATTCCACATCATCAATCAATTATGAATACAAATATTTATAATAAAAAATGAAGAAGAGAAAAAGTTGTGTTGGAAGTTGAAAAAAGTAGTTCTCAATAATTTTGCATTGAATAACACTTTTCTATTAAATATAATCTTGCCAGATAGAAAAGACATTTTCTTGTGCCTAATGTCACATAGGTATCACAACACAAAATAAGACAATAGGGTTAGAGATGCTCTAACAAAGGAGGATTTGGAGGGACACGCGAGCCAGCATAAAATTGCATGCATCATGGCTTTCTGTTCTAATCTTCAATATGCAGTGCATTCCATGTGGATCTACTTAAGATCCTATGCTGAGTTGGCATGAACAAACTCTAGCTCTATTTGGAGTTTTGAAACTATGATTGGAAAAGATGGAACTTCGTTTTAGTCAACTGGAGTTATTTGGGGACATGGATGTAGGATTGGAGGTTCGAGAGGCACAGAGAAACATTTGGATTTCATTAATTCGTCTTCTTAGAGGTGTTACGAGTTAGGAACTTAGTATGGTCCTTGAAACACCCATGATTGCCCAATGTTTAGATATTTCAGTTTTCACTGCCTAATTTCGGTTTTATTGAGTTTTCTTTTCCAGATTGTGTTCCCAAATACTCGAGCATGCTCTCCTGCTAATTTCCCAAAAAAAATCAAACAAACAAGCTCCATTAATCTACTAATACATGCACTTGAGTTGATACCAAATATAGACTTATATGTAACTGCTGAATTCAATTCCTTATTATGTGAATAGCACCTATTGGTGTGAATTTTTACCTATGATCTGAAGAAGAAGAAGAAGAAGAAAGAAAGGAAAAAAAAACATTCATGGGAGCTTCATGGTGGTTCTACTCTGTAGCTCCCTCCAGTATTGATCAAAGATTAGGGCCTTGTTCTACAAGAATAGTATCAATGACGCGTTTCCTTACCACAATTTTAAGTAGTTCCAGTTCTTAAAATGACTTTTTAGCAGCTTGATTTAGTCACGAACAATAGCTTCATTAGTTGTTGCAATTTCCTATTCATCATGCTCTGTTTTCTCAAATTTGGGGTTGTTTCAAACACAATGCGCTCTTTTGCCTTTTTTGCATTCCTTGTGGGAACTATATACTGGTATTCTGATGTTTCGGAGTAAAAAAAGGCAGTATATAATCTCTTAATGGATCATTTAATCTTCTTTCGACCCTACTGATGGCTGTTTTGTTTGATCAAGGTCCTTGATGCGTACCTTCGGGACCGTGCTTCTGAAGCCGGTGCCACCATCATCAACGGTCTTTTCCTCCGAATGGACACCCCGGAGTCCGGAAGTAGGGGATCTTACAAGATCTACTACACCCAGTATGAGGGGGGGTCGGTAGGTGGCGTGAAGAAGGAGATGGAGGTAGATGCAGTGATTGGGGCAGACGGGGCGAATTCGAGGGTGGCAAAGTCGATCGGAGCAGGAGACTACGACTATGCCATTGCGTTCCAGGAGAGGGTGAAGATACCGGATGGCAAGATGGAGTACTACAAGGACCTGGCAGAAATGTACGTGGGGGATGATGTTTCGCCTGACTTCTACGGCTGGGTGTTCCCCAAGTGTGATCATGTGGCGGTCGGAACAGGGACGGTGACCCACAAGAGCGAGATCAAGCGATTCCAGGCCGCCACAAGGCTGAGGGCACGGGATAAGATTGAGGGTGGGAAGATCATTAGGGTGGAGGCTCATCCTATTCCTGAGCATCCAAGGCCGCGCAGGTACCCCACTGCTCCAACCACATTTTCTCTAAAAAATGCTATTCATCGTCCAAGGTTTTTTGACATGACGATTGATGTAGCGACGATAGTAGTGTTACACATAATATATTTTTCCAAATATCTCATTTTTTATTTTCAAATTTAATTTTTGAATTCTAATATAAAATTTGTCATTTGTGATCGATTCTTTTAACACTCAATCGTGATGTTGACGTAGCGTAGACGTGGCAACGATTTTGGTGTTACAGATAACATATTTTTTCTAAATTTCTCTTTTGTGATTTTCTAATTTTATTTTTGAATCCTATCATGAATTCTCTTATTTGATTAAGATTTTCTAACATTAAAATCGTCGCACGTTAGTTCCACGTCATTACCATGTCATGGACGATAATTTCACCCAAAAAAAAAAAAAAAACTTGGGTCATGAATAGCATTTTTGTTTTTCTCTTCGATGTGAAGCCATAATGTAGTGGAGTAATTAGATGTGTAGATCAAAAAAAATGTGTGAGACCATTTATGCATTCTGCTCTAACACTTACAAAATACAAATATATCCAAAGAAATAGAGAACGAAGAAGCAAAAGGTTCTAAAAGAAGGATACAAAAATATAGGTTGAGAACTGAGAAGCATGGATACTTCAAAATGCGGTTCTAAGAGAAGGATACAAAAATATAGTTTTGAGTAGTGAGAAGCATGGATACTTCAAAATGCATGCCGAATCAGTAGGTTTTTTGTGTTTGATAAGACAGAGATCCAAAATACACTAGAACACACAAATCACTGTTGTCAGTGCCGGTGTTCATATCTTTTCGTTGTTGTATCTGCGTTTGCGCAACAAAGATAGGACAGATGCTTTTAAAATTTATGTTATGTAATGATATGCAAATCCACTGTGAGCCATGCATCTCTATTGTTATGCATGTCATCGTCTACTTAGTTAGAACTCAATGCACATTACCTGAGCTACATTTGTTTCACATAAGTCATAACCTGATAGTGTCGTGGTTGTACTCTTTCTATTTCTTATTTCTATTATTTTTCTGAGCATTATTATCATTCTTCAAGCATGAAATTGATTTCAAAACTATACATTTGGAAATTGTTATTTCCTAACTATCTAATTTAATTTATACTACCAATGGTGAAGCACACACTTCTCATATCTTTGGTGAAATCTGTGTTATACCCTCGTAGAGCACTTATTTCTAAGAATCCTGTGTTAACTATAGTTGAAGCTACATATGTTTTGGACATAAACACAAATCTAAACTTTTCCCAGTGATGTTGTCTAAACATCGATCAATGTATGACCAAATGGCAACAGGGTGTTGGATCGAGTTGCACTGGTGGGCGATGCGGCCGGATACGTTACCAAGTGCTCTGGCGAAGGGATTTATTTTGCAGCAAAGAGCGGGCGGATGTGTGCTGAGGCGATCGTTGAAGGATCGGAGAACGGGACCAGGATGATCAACGAGGCTGACCTGAGGACGTACTTGAAAAAATTTGATCAGACTTACTGGCCGACGTACAAGGTTCTTGACATCCTGCAGAAGGTGTTCTACCGCTCCAACCCGGCAAGGGAGGCATTCGTGGAGATGTGTGGAGATGAGTACGTTCAGAAGATGACCTTTGACAGTTACCTGTACAAGAAGGTGGTGCCTGGGAACCCCATGGAAGATCTTAAACTTGTAGTGAACACTATTGGTAGTCTGGTGAGGGCAAATGCATTGAGGAACGAGATGAGCAAGCTCACCTAGGCCTAGTGAGATTTAATTGAGAGATCAGTGGGTGATCGATCATTTGCGTTGTGAAACTGGCGTCGATGATCAGTCGATCATTTGCATTATGAAACGGCTGATGTAGGTGGAATTAAGAGAGGAGAGAGCGTTTGTAATGTGGACGCACTCTATGTACTATGTTCCTTCTTTCCTTGGCCTGGATTTTCGGGGGACAAATTGCTCAACTCTTCTTGTTTGCCCCTCGTTAATTATAACTCTTTTACACCTGGTCTTTCCTACTTTTCTTTCTCTACACCTGGTTTTTCTGACTTCTTTTTCTTTTGTTCAACTATTTTCTTAAATGCTTTGTTCCTTATTGGGATTAAATTGTATTTATAGTGATTAGTTATATATGGTGATCGGCTGGTTATATACGGTGATTGGGGTATTGGGATTAAATTGTATTAAATTGTATTTATGGTGATTGGCCATGTGACTTGGGTCCCAAGTTGATATGTGGATGTATTATATATGTAATATCATGATGAATGAAATACCTAGAATATTATCTCATATCACTTCTTCACATGGTATCAGAGCCTGACAACTATGGCATGTTTTCTTCGAGCGGCGGCGGTATGTCGAGCGGCGACGGCGATATGACGAACGACGGCGGCGGGACTTCTACGCCGGCGGCATCGCGGATCGATCCCACATTCCCGTATTACCTTGGTTCTAATGACAATCCGGGTAATACAATTACGAAAGTGGTGTTTCGTGGAAAAATTTATGAGGAATGGTCGATATCTATTCGGCTTTCTCTACGGGCTCGACGAAAATTTGGATTTGTTGATGGGTCTATCAATTAACCTTTGGAGAATGATCAATTGGAGGATTGGTATTGCGTCCAATCGATACTTGTACAGTGGATTTTGCATACTATCGATGCTTCGGTGAAGAAGACAATACCATACTTTGAGGAGGCGAAACCACTGTGGGATTCACTCAATGTCCGATTTAGCGGATATGCAGCTGGTTGTGGAAGGGGTACGGAAGTGCGTGCGGCGGTGGCAGGATGTGCCTTCGTTGTTGCACAGTTGCAGATGACAGATGATGGTGCAGGCGGCGGCGGTGTGCCGAGATTGACTCCGGACCAATGGCAACAACTTATTTCTATGTTTGTTAATTCTTCGGCCAAATCTCCGGAGGATCGTATAATGAGTAAGTCCATAGCACCTTGGATTATTGATACAGGTACTTCGAATCATGTTACGGAGAATTTGGATTTATTATCAGGGGTGACGACAATGGAGGAGTGTCCGGTTGGACTCCCGGACAAACGGACTGCGGTTGCCTCGTGTTGCGGGCGTGTTGCTCTTGCACCAGACGTGATTCTCACGAATGTTCTATTCGACCTCAATTACATTGCAATTTAATTTTTGTGGCCCATCTTATTGATGATATAAATTATGCTGTACAATTTATTAAAAATTTGTACGTGATACAGGACCCCAGTGTGAGGACCCTGAATGACGTCGGTGAACGGCGGGACAGACTATATGTCACGACCCGCACCCGGGTATTCGGGCACGAGTGCGTGGGCACGTCCAGCCTACGCCGCAGTGTCGGCGGTAGTACGCTGTCTAGGGCATAATCACAGGTAATATAAAGTCTATCTCATCCACAAAAGTAAATAGACAAGGAAAATAACAGGAAAAAAGAATGCTGAGATTTCATAATGTTTAATCTGTGACAACCAATCCACAGTTAATACAAGCCAGAAGATAAATCGGGGACAAACCCGAGTATATGCTGAAAAGGAAAGAATAAGCAGCTACAGCTAACTGATCCACAGAAGTAGCCTCCTGGGGGAAACTGGCTCCTCATGTGTGTTACCTGCTAACTCATAGGGATCATAATAGGTGGGGGCAAGGTTCTCATCATCGCCTAAATCAACGGATCCAGTCAGGAAAGGAGCAGAGTACACAATGCACATCAAGATTAAACTAAATATTTATGACAATTAGATTGAGCATCATATTGAGAAAATTGCATAAAAGAAGCATCAATATCTCAGAGTTAATGCTACACACAGGAATATGAGAAAGCAGGAATAAATGTGACAGGAAATGAAAACTATAACAGTCAACAAGAGCCATAACTAGACAAGAAGCTATGTGTGTGAACTTGTGTATTTAGAATACCTAGTTGGCATGCAGGGGTCTATAAAGTTAAACCGGCCGCCATGGACGGCTATTATTCACGAAAAATCGAGATCCGGCTGATGGACAGTCGTGTACCAACAGCTATTATTCACGACACGGGTCAGGGTAAACTACATGCCTTTCAGTATTCTCCCTCCCGACACGAAAAACAAGACATGAACTACCAATATTCAAGACATGAGATACATTATTCTGACATTATGTGTAATCAGCAAGGGTACTAGTAGAGCAGGGAATTAATTATCATAATATAAAGATTAACTTGAGGTGCAGGTACTTGCCTTTGTTTGGATCCGATTAATAGGTCTTCGGGGAAATATCCAGAGATGAGTCCAAAAGCTGAAATAAACATCACCATCACGCTCAGAAGATGTCAAATAGCTAGAAACGCCTGTCCTTGGGTCCAATTTGGAGACAAGGGCAAAAACGGCAGTTTCGGGTCAAAACGGGGTCCGCCGTTGGGCCCGCTTTGCACCGAAAAACGCGTCCGGGTCAAAGGTCTCCAAATTCACCAAACTTAGTGTCAACAGGTCAGGAACGCTGGTACGAACCCAACGGAACTTCCAGATTTGGCTTCCGATGAGCCGAACACAAAATCGCCCGTCGAGCGGGGCCTGTGGGGCCCACGACACGCGATTTCGTCAACGTTCTCAGAATCGAACCAAACTTGACCCACAGGACCAGCGTATTGCTACGAGTCCGATGGCGCAAGTTTCGTCTCGATCTGACGTGTGTGCACGAAGTTAGGGCGAATTGCCGAAAAGGTGGATACGGGGCGGTGTCCGCGGATACGCGTTGATTCCGGTGTGCACGCACACCCGAATCAGCTTCCACGAAATCCCACACGTCCGTATCAACGAGGCGCACGTATCTGTGAAGACCGCACGCGACCAAGTCGTCCCGTTTGGCGGGGCGTACTCAGTTCCGGGGTGAAACAGGGTCTGGTTTTTTCCTGTTTTTGGATCGCGGTGTGCGATCACCACAGGACGCGGTGTCCCGAACAGTTTGTCCGGACACCGAGAGGGTCATACAGGCTTCACAACGCAATTTGCGGAATCGAAAAAGGAACTACGAGGCGAAAGTTACGCGTACCTGAAGGGGACCCGAAAAATCGGGGAAAACCGTGTCCGACACGACACAGGACACGTGTCCTGTGTCGGACACGGGGGGGGGGGGGGGAGAATTAGGAATTAGGGTTAGGGTTCAGGGACTCTGGACGGCGGAGGGGCGGCGGTCCGGCCGGAGGAGGGCGGCGCCGCTGCGGGGGGAGGCCGGCCGGGGGCTGGGCGGCGCCGGCGAGGGCAGCACGGCGCGGAGCGGCGTCGGCGTTGAGCTGCGGGGTCGTCGGCTCGAGCACGGGTCTCCGGCGGCTGAGCTGCGGTCGGGGGCTGGAGGCGGGGGACTGGCCGGCGGAGGAGGGCCGTACGGTGGCGGCGGTGGTCGTGGCGGCGTCTGCGAGGCGGGAGGCGGTGGAGGGACGTCGGAGAAGAGGGTGGCGGAGGAGCTCGGGTTAGGGTTTAAATAGGGTGGGACGGCCGGTGGAGCGGCGTGGAAGGCGGAGGAGGTGGGTGGTCGTGGCGTCGTGGGCGAGGTCGCCGGAGGACGTGGCGGGCGGAGCGGAGCCGGACGCGGCGGCTCCGCCGGAGAACCCGGTCGCAGGGGGAGAGGGTCGCAGCGGGTCGGGCGGGTGGCTCGCGGGTCGGGTCTGACCCGACCCGACCCGGCAAGAACGGGCGGATGGGCTGGGCTGGGCTTCGGCCCACTGGGCCGGGCCGGCCCAGAAGAAATAAAATTAAAAATAAAAATAATATAAATAATAAATATAATATTAATAATAAAACAGTTAATTTAATTAATTAATTAGAAAATTGTTTTTAGGTATTTAAAAATAGTTCTGAGGTCCAGAAAAATCCAAAAAAATTACCCTAAGCCCAATTTTCCATTTTACACCCAAAAATATTATTTCCATAATATTTTAATGTTATTTATTAACAATTAAAAATCATTTAGTAATTAAAACCCTGATTTTAATTACAGAAAAATTCACAGAAAATTCCAGAAAATTGCGAAAAATCCCAATTTGAAATTCTTGCAAAATCTGGGGGTTTACAACCTACCCAACTTATAGAAATTTCGTCCTCGAAATTTAAATTAAACCATAGTCTGATAATCCTTCATGTACATAAGGCAAATCAATCGAAATCTTCTTGCGATGGTTAATTCCTGATCATGTCCACTGCAATCACTTCAAGGTTAAGACGACTACTATTCCAAGCAAGATTCAACCTAGGGTTATTACTTCTTACTTCCTCAATTTACCTACAGGTGAAGTTTAATTGAAGTCCATATAACATCTTCAAGGATTGCACATGCTTATGACCTTGCCTCACTAACTATCATAAATTTCCTCTAGAAGTGATTCGAGTCCAACAGTATTTCCATTCACAATTGTATGCTTTAAATTTTTAAATTCCATTCACATCCTCGATATTCCAACTAGGTAGTCCAACCATCGAACTTTAATTCAATCACCAAATTGAAAAATAATTTAAATGTGGTTTACCAATGTTCAAGTCTGAATCATATTATCCTTGACGATTTTACCCTCATTATTTCAAGATTTAAATCATGTACTTGAGATATAACTATTGATATCAATTCATTAATCATCTTAGTTACTCCTCTAAATTTTCAAAAATGAGAATGGCTTGAACCTCTTCCAATCTAATCTTCTCGGTCACAATTTTAAAGAATTTATCTTGAGTTGACAATTGCACTGCTACCCAACTTAGAATTTACCCATTTATCACAAAAGACTATATACCCTAAGAAAATATTCCTTAATATGGTTGCTCATGTCATTCAATCCTCGAAACTTCAATGCCGATCATGTCACATATGTTATGTCCTTAATTACGAAAGGTTTAATCCTCAAGTATGCGATCGGCCTATGTGGCATATCTAGTACTATCTATGTATCAAACTTATACCAGCACGAGATTTCGTCTTTCCGAAATAAGGGAAGGCGAAGATCAATAATAAAGAGTTCAAGGGTGGGGTGATAGAACGGAAGTATGGGGATCAAGGCGTTTAAAGAATTCTAGTAGGATTTGTCAGGCGGTTATGGATTGAGGTTCTATTCTGGTAGTCATTTATTCGCATGCTCGTATTAGTTTAGTTATGTAACTGATACGATATGCTCAGCATGTCTAGGTCAAGTATGTTTGTCTACTAATCACTACGTATCTCAATCCACGTAAAGTTAGTCGTGCGAAGTGCGAATCAAAATGCACCAAGGTTGATCAGACCGTAATACACTGATTCTGAACAGACACTTGTATTAGTGTACGCGTCCAATAATACACGTGTCATGAACAAGCCTGATAAAGAGTAAGCTTGCAAAACTAGGCTATAGAATAGCAGCATAAACAAAGTACATCAAAATTAAGTGCGCTAGATGATGATGAAAGGAGGTACAAAATTTAAATTCACATAACAAGCAAAATAACAGAAAACTCTACAATCTCTACAGTTATTAAATATAAAAGCATACCAGGTTATTAGCAAGTTCAAAATTACTAGGTTGGGGCTGAGGTCACGAACCAATAGGCGCGGGCTAAACAATACTAGAAAGGGCAGCTAAAAGAAATCACTTACGCGCATTAGTGACTCTAAGAGTCTGCACGTTCTCCACGGTCATCGCGTAAGTTTGTCCGTGTTCTTGGAGCAGCGGGACAGTCCTTCACTCGATGTTCTGCTGATCTACAATATAGACAGACACCTAGCCTCTTTCTACAATCCTTCCAAATGTGACCTTGTCTCCGACAAAAACTACAAATGGGAACTCGTCGGTTCTGCCCTTGGGTTGGATTCATCTGTGGTCGTTTTGCAGCTCCTTCCTGTTGTGCTTGGTCTTGTGCTGACGCATACGGCCGCTTCCGGCTGGACTCGGTCCTTGTGGTACACTCCACAGGTCGCGCTGCAGTAAGAACGTCCTCGTCGAAGGTAATTGCATTTGAACTGCTTGGCTTCCGTGACTCCGAGCTAATTCTGTTGATGAAGTTCTCCGCTTGGTTTTGCTGAGTTTCTTGTTGAACCTTCTGATAGGCTTGCATCATTATGTAGAACATGCGGAACATCTGCTGTTCGTCCATAGGCAGTCCCGGAGGGAAGGAAGGCATCGGTGGAATAGGCTGTGTCGAGGGTGGAACGCTATCTTGATGGATTATCAAGGCAGGCTGACTTGCTTGACTGCCTTGTGATGATTGGACGACTGGCATTACATTGTCTTCTTGGTTAACCACGACGGCTTATGGTGTTTCTGCGCGAGCCTCGTTGCTGGCTGGTGGGTCCATCTCCCTGTATCCAAAATAACCAATAAGAGGCACAAAGGAATCAAGGCAAGATGCAAGTTCATATTAGTTCGAATACGATACAGATATCAAAAAAATGATTCAAGCAAGTGGATGAGATCCTATAAACTTATCCTAGCTTTATTGCAGGCCTGTTCGGTCCCTGAGTTGAAACCGAACAATTTAGTCGTTTGACCTGCATGGGCCACCACAAAAACGTGTCACGACCCGCACCCGGGTATTCGGGCACGAGTGCGTGGGCACGTCCAGCCTACGCCGCAGTGTCGGCGGTAGTACGCTGTCTAGGGCATAATCACAGGTAATATAAAGTCTATCTCATCCACAAAAGTAAATAGACAAGGAAAATAACAGGAAAAAAGAATGCTGAGATTTCATAATGTTTAATCTGTGACAACCAATCCACAGTTAATACAAGCCAGAAGATAAATCGGGGACAAACCCGAGTATATGCTGAAAAGGAAAGAATAAGCAGCTACAGCTAACTGATCCACAGAAGTAGCCTCCTGGGGGAAACTGGCTCCTCATGTGTGTTACCTGCTAACTCATAGGGATCATAATAGGTGGGGGCAAGGTTCTCATCATCGCCTAAATCAACGGATCCAGTCAGGAAAGGAGCAGAGTACACAATGCACATCAAGATTAAACTAAATATTTATGACAATTAGATTGAGCATCATATTGAGAAAATTGCATAAAAGAAGCATCAATATCTCAGAGTTAATGCTACACACAGGAATATGAGAAAGCAGGAATAAATGTGACAGGAAATGAAAACTATAACAGTCAACAAGAGCCATAACTAGACAAGAAGCTATGTGTGTGAACTTGTGTATTTAGAATACCTAGTTGGCATGCAGGGGTCTATAAAGTTAAACCGGCCGCCATGGACGGCTATTATTCACGAAAAATCGAGATCCGGCTGATGGACAGTCGTGTACCAACAGCTATTATTCACGACACGGGTCAGGGTAAACTACATGCCTTTCAGTATTCTCCCTCCCGACACGAAAAACAAGACATGAACTACCAATATTCAAGACATGAGATACATTATTCTGACATTACGTGTAATCATCAAGGGTACTAGTAGAGCAGGAAATTAATTATCATAATATAAAGATTAACTTGAGGTGCAGGTACTTGCCTTTGTTTGGATCCGATTAATAGGTCTTCGGGGAAATATCCAGAGATGAGTCCAAAAGCTGAAATAAACATCACCATCACGCTCAGAAGATGTCAAATAGCTAGAAACGCCTGTCCTTGGGTCCAATTTGGAGACAAGGGCAAAAACGGCAGTTTCGGGTCAAAACGGGGTCCGCCGTTGGGCCCGCTTTGCACCGAAAAATGCGTCCGGGTCAAAGGTCTCCAAATTCACCAAACTTAGTGTCAACAGGTCAGGAACGCTGGTACGAACCCAACGGAACTTCCAGATTTGGCTTCCGATGAGCCGAACACAAAATCGCCCGTCGAGCGGGGCCTGTGGGGCCCACGACACGCGATTTCGTCAACGTTCTCAGAATCGAACCAAACTTGACCCACAGGACCAGCGTATTGCTACGAGTCCGATGGCGCAAGTTTCGTCTCGATCTGACGTGTGTGCACGAAGTTAGGGCGAATTGCCGAAAAGGTGGATACGGGGCGGTGTCCGCGGATACGCGTTGATTCCGGTGTGCACGCACACCCGAATCAGCTTCCACGAAATCCCACACGTCCGTATCAACGAGGCGCACGTATCTGTGAAGACCGCACGCGACTAAGTAGTCCCGTTTGGCGGGGCGTACTCAGTTCCGGGGTGAAACAGGGTCTGGTTTTTTCCTGTTTTTGGATCGCGGTGTGCGATCACCACAGGACGCGGTGTCCCGAACAGTTTGTCCGGACACCGAGAGGGTCATACAGGCTTCACAACGCAATTTGCGGAATCGAAAAAGGAGCTACGAGGCGAAAGTTACGCGTACCTGAAGGGGACCCGAAAAACCGGGGAAAACCGTGTCCGACACGACACAGGACACGTGTCCTGTGTCGGACACGGGGGGGGGGGGGGGAGAATTAGGAATTAGGGTTAGGGTTCAGGGACTCTGGACGGCGGAGGGGCGGCGGTCCGGCCGGAGGAGGGCGGCGCCGCTGCGGGGGGAGGCCGGCCGGGGGCTGGGCGGCGCCGGCGAGGGCAGCACGGCGCGGAGCGGCGTCGGCGTTGAGCTGCGGGGTCGTCGGCTCGAGCACGGGTCTCCGGCGGCTGAGCTGCGGTCGGGGGCTGGAGGCGGGGGACTGGCCGGCGGAGGAGGGCCGTACGGTGGCGGCGGTGGTCGTGGCGGCGTCTGCGAGGCGGGAGGCGGTGGAGGGACGTCGGAGAAGAGGGTGGCGGAGGAGCTCGGGTTAGGGTTTAAATAGGGTGGGACGGCCGGTGGAGCGGCGTGGAAGGCGGAGGAGGTGGGTGGTCGTGGCGTCGTGGGCGAGGTCGCCGGAGGACGTGGCGGGCGGAGCGGAGCCGGACGCGGCGGCTCCGCCGGAGAACCCGGTCGCAGGGGGAGAGGGTCGCAGCGGGTCGGGCGGGTGGCTCGCGGGTCGGGTCTGACCCGACCCGACCCGGCAAGAACGGGCGGATGGGCTGGGCTGGGCTTCGGCCCACTGGGCCGGGCCGGCCCAGAAGAAATAAAATTAAAAATAAAAATAATATAAATAATAAATATAATATTAATAATAAAACAGTTAATTTAATTAATTAATTAGAAAATTGTTTTTAGGTATTTAAAAATAGTTCTGAGGTCCAGAAAAATCCAAAAAAATTACCCTAAGCCCAATTTTCCATTTTACACCCAAAAATATTATTTCCATAATATTTTAATGTTATTTATTAACAATTAAAAATCATTTAGTAATTAAAACCCTGATTTTAATTACAGAAAAATTCACAGAAAATTCCAGAAAATTGCGAAAAATCCCAATTTGAAATTCTTGCAAAATCTGGGGGTTTACACTATACTACTTTCGTATTGTACCGAAGACTCAGGCCTTGGCAGTAAATGGGACGACTTCTCTGGACATTTGGCATCAACGACTTGGGCATCCTTTTGATAAAGTAGTAAAGTCACTTCCTGTTGTCAGTAGCTCTAGTAGTTCAATGAATAAGGCATGTGAAGTTTGTCACCAAGCAAAGCAAACTCGAGGTATCTTTACTGTCAGTGACTCTCAGGCTGTTGCAATTTTTGATTTGATACAGTGTGATCTTTGGGGGCCGTATCCTACGCCTTCTTCGTGTGGAGCTCGATATTATTTTACGATTGTGGATAATTTTTCTCGTGTTGTTTGGGTGTTTTTGTTTATTGATAAGACTGAAGTATACAAGATATTCTCGTCATTTTTTTATATGATTGAGCGCAATTTAATTTCAAAGTTTACATTGTGCGAAGTGATAATGGTACTGAGTTTAATTGCATGTGCGACTACTTTGCACAGAATGGTATTTTGTTTCAGATATCTTGTGTAGGTACACCTCAGCAGAATGAGAGGGTCGAACGAAAACATAGACATATTTTGGATGGGGCACGTGCTTTACGTTTTCAGGAAAATTTGTCAATTTCTTTTTTGGGTGAGTATATTTTGGCGGCTGGTTATTTGATCAATCGAACTCATTCGAGCCTTCTTGGTTATAAAACCCCCTATGAAATATTATTTAGCGCTCCTTCTTCTTATGATGAATTGCGTGTTTTTGGTTGTATTTGTTTTACCCACAACCAAAAAGCTAAGATGGATAAGTTTGCTCATCGCAGTCGAAAGTATATGTTTGTGGGATACCCCCATGGTAAGAAGGGTTAAAAATTATATGATCTAGCTACTGGTGATTTTTTTTTCTCTCGAGATGTTAAATTTTATGAGAATGAGTTTCCCTGTTTTGTTGAAGATGATCGTGGTGATATGGCTCCTCCTGGCCTGGTGCCCCTTGTCTTGGGCAATGATGCTTTGGGGTTTAATCTACCTTATATGGATGGAATGTCCGTCGTGGAGGCTGAGGCCGCCGTGGAAGATGCGGCAACATAGGCCGCCGTGGCGGAGACAGCCATGGCGGCTGTGACAACAGAGGATGAGACGGCGGTGGTGGTGTCGAATGGTGATATTGCACTGGGGCGTGGCATGCGTACTAAGATTTTGTCTGTGAAGCTCCGTGACTTTGTTACAAATACAATACGAAAGTTATCTCATAGTCCTCCCTCCCAACGCTCTACTACGTCCAATCACTCCTCAGTTACTTCTTATCCTATAGCACATTTTTTGAACTGTGATCGATTTTCTTTGGGACACAGAAATTTTCTTGCAGTTGTAACTGCAGGTACAAAATCGACCTCCTTTAAAGAGGCGGTTAAAGATGCAAGGTGGCGAGAAGCTATGCAGAAGGAGATAACGGCGTTAGAGGATAGTGGAACCTAGACCATGGAGATGCATCCGGCTGAAAAATATGCTCTGGGGAGCCGGTGGGTGTATAAGATAAAGTATAACTCTGATGGAAATGTTGAGCGGCTTAAAGCCCGTTTGGTGGTTTTTGGAAATCATCAGGTTGAAGGAATTGATTACACTGATACTTTTGCTCCGGTTGCAAAAATGGTTACTGTTCGTGCCTTTCTAGCTGTAGCCGCAGCAAAGAATTGAGAACTACATCAGATAGATGTTCATAATACCTTCCTGCATGAAAACTTTACCGAAGAAGTGTATATGAAACTACCACCTGGTTTCCAAACCAAACACTCTGGTCAGGTATGTCGGCTTCGAAAATTTCTTTATGGGCTTAAATTGGCGCCTCGTTGTTGGTTTGCGAAGTTGGCATTTTCTGTACGGGAGTACGAATTTTGCCAATCGTACTCTGACTATTCACTTTTTACTCTTCATAAAGGCGATGTTCAGATAAATGTTCTTGTGTATGTCGACGATTTGATTCTCTCTAGCAATAATTTTGCTGCTCTTACTGCCTTTAAGAGTTATTTGAGTACATGCTTTCACATGAAGGATCTTGGGGCGTTGAAGTTTATTCTTGGTGTTGAGGTAGCTCGAAGTGCGGAAGGTATATTTCTGTGTCAACAGAAATATACACTTGACATTATCTCTGAGACAGGATTGTTGCGGGCGAAAACCGCAAGTTTTTTCATGGAACAACATCAACTGGCACACTCTACAAGTCCACTTTTGTCTGATGGGAAAGCATATCAAAGGCTTACGGGACGGCTAATTTATCTTTCGTTACTCGGCCGAATTTGGCTTATGTTGTTCACATTTTGTCGTAGTTTATGCATGAGTCCCGACGTGATAATTGGGATACGACTTTGAGGGTTGTTAGATATCTGAAGGGTTGTCCCGGTCAAGGCATTCTTCTTCGCTTTGACTGTGATTTGCTGCTCCAGGGGTGGTGTAAATCTGATTGGGCGAGTTGTCCCATCACACGATGCTCTTTGTCTGGTTGGTTGATTTTTCTTGGTGATTCGACCATCTCTTGGAAGACGAAGAAACAGGTGACGATGTCCCGTTCTTCGGCCGAAGCGGAGTACCGTGCTATGGCGGCGGTGACGTGTGAGCTTAAGTGGCTCAAGGGGTTGCTTGACAGTTTGGGGGTACAACATTCGTGTGTTATGGATTTGTTTTGTGATAGTCAATCTGCTTTACATCTTGCACAGAACCCAGTTTTTCATGAGCGCACAAAACACATTGAGGTGGATTGTCATTTTTTGAGGGAAGATGTTCTTGTTGGGGTTATTCGCCCATCTCATGTGCCAACAGGTGGATAACTGGCGGATGTTTTCACCAAAGCTTTGGACAAACTGCAATTTAAGTTTGTTTTGCACAAGTTGGACATTTATGACTTGCATGCTCCAACTTGAGGGGGGTATTGAAATTAAATTGTATCATTAAATTACATTTATAGTGATTAACTATATATGGTGATTGGCTGACTATATATGGTGATTGGGGTATTATGATTAAATTGTATTTATGATAATTAACCATGTGACTTAAGTCCCAAGTTGATATATAGATGTATATATATGTAATATCATAAGAAATAAAATATTAGAATATTATCTTCTATCACTTTTTCACATTCCTGACTTCTTTTTCTTAAAGACTTTGTTCGTGTGCTCGTCTTCGACCTTCTTAAGCATTTCTGAATTCTTGCTTTCATCCAGGATCATCTACCTGTAAACACTAGGAGAGAGATTCATAATTCATGTTTGCTTATGAGTAGAACAGTTGAGACGAAGTCAGGTGGCTGAGGAATGTGTTTGAAAACCTGTAAATAGAATTTAAGTACAGAGACAGAAGGAAAAGAAAAGAAAAATTCACACAACTGAGGTAAAATTAATAGCATTAGCTTTTTCGTTGCAACAATTACAAGCATAAAACCTCTACAAATCAATACTACGCCTGGCCTGTACATCACACATATATGTTACACAAGCTCCTACGTCAACGATATATTTTCCTAAAGGAAACAATGATATCCTATTCTCATGATAAAAACAAGGCTAAGACTGCTATTCATGTTCTCAGAACGAAGTTGGTCAGCAGTTAGGACTCAGTAGCGCCATCAAAATGAGACTCCGAAATCCTCTACGTTTCTAAGTAAGTTTAGTGTCTGGAAACACTACGAAAATTCGCCACTACTCACCACAACATCTTGCACGCTTAGTCTCCTGGAGTTTGTCCCATAGGCAAATCATCTCTCTGGGATCTTGGTAATGAGCAACCACATACCCTGCTTCACACCCCTCGATGTAAACCCTATCTTCCTTCACATACTTAACATCTAACCCTTTCTTTTGCATATCACTTATCCATATGCCCATTGCAACATCCTCCAACTTGAACATCTGCACATCAACATAACCATCACTTTATAAAATGAATCTGTAAGATGTCAAGAAACCAGCCTCACATAATCTATGTAGAATTTCGCTTGAAAATATAAAGATATATGTCAACCCCATCGACAAGACTAAAAAATACCTTCAAACGCCTCCTCTTGTGCTGCTTGGAGACTGCTTTCGCGATGTCTTGGGACACCACGTATCCAGGACCATGTGCCCAAGGAGGATAAATGCCATCGGCCCACTCCTTCAAAATAGATTAGTGTGAAACAACCAGGTAAAATAAATGTTATTATGAAAAATACAAACCATTACCATACCATATCCTACTTGTAAGGTATAGAAAACACGCTGATTCCTGTCAGAAAGGCCTAGAAAACCCCATACACCCCTAGTATGCAGCCTTTCAGTTTAACATTACAGCAGAAGTGTTTATAATAGTTCCTAAGATGTTCCACTGTCCTTCATGAAACTAGGGGTGTTAACAAGCTGAGCTTTGAGTGAGCACCCCCCCTCCTCAGCTAATGCTAAGGAAAATTGCTCGAGCTCAAGCTTGAGCTTAAGATGAGCCTAAAATCTGAGCTCAAGCTCAGCACTCTAAAATATTTGTAAGCTCGAGCTAAGCTTGCTAGCTGCTCGTTTAAATTAAAAGGCTTGATGAACTTGATAATAAACAAGCTTTAAGCCCAAAAGGAGCTTATTTATGAGCCCATGAGATTTGTCCCAAAGCTTGATATCAAATTGATTATGTTTACGAATTTCATACGAAATAGGAAATGTTTATTAGTGTTATATATTTCTTATAATAATATATAAACAAAAGTGAGCCTGAGCTCAACGAACCGAATACCTCTAAATTCGGGATCAGGGTCCATTTATCTAACGAGCCTATTCTTAGGCTCAAGCTCATGAATGTTTCAGCAACCGGCTCACGAATAGCTCGGCATGTAAACACCCCTCCATGAAAGTATGATATATATACAGTAGTAACGAAAAAGAGAATATAGATCTTTTATATGTCTAAAAGTTTCTGATAACTAAAGTTACGACAAGATGACAAGTTTTTATAAATCCAGTTCAAGTTTAACTCGACAAAATTAATGTTTTGGGGGAGGGGAAGACAAGTAATGACAGTTCGGAAAAAAACCTTTATATATAAAAGTTTTGCAAAAACTGATGGTACCTGAGGACTTATATACCATTTGCTGTCAGTGTTTCTGTGAGGTTTTGCATTATCTTCGATCCTACCATATAACAGCCCACGTGTGACGTTCACTCTATTTAAAGACGAAAGAACCTCATCTACACGCACAAATGCATCATCATCTGTTTTCATCACATATTTAGCCGATACTACATTTGTCTGCCATAAAGGGAAAATTAGAAAGTCAATTAGTTAGCAAACCAAACGAATTATGTGGACTTATTTTTAATAAGCATACAATTTTACCCCATAGATGCAGATGGCTATAGTCTTCCACGTAATCAGACTATAATAGTCAACAAATGGCATCAACTGGACATCTCCATAGGTCTGTGCCTCGTTCCAAAGTTCTTCATTCACCAATTGGTTTTTATGCTGCCATGGATCAGAAAATTTTTATTCGCAAAACAAATGTTTACTAATAATGACAATACTACAAAAGTAAATTTGCCATCACCAACATGTATGCAAGTTTTTGTTAGGTCAGTGGTGCAGTCAATGTTATAATCTCCATATCTTCCAAAGATATTTTCAGACTAATAACTGAGTCTCCAATATGCTATACTGTAGCTAGTTGTACTGTTGTAGGCATGGAGATGGAGGGAGAAGAAGAGTAGGCGTTGGGCATTTTAGCAATAATCTCATTCTGGAATTTGTTTAGCAATTGGCTGAAAGAAGCAAATATAGTTCTTTTGTTTCTTACCAGGCCAACAAAAAATCTGACTGCAACTGTTCCGGACCTCACAACATCATATTGCATCCAAGTTCTTCGAACAGCCATTCTACGCTTGAAATTGTTTGCTGTAGAGAAGACACCAATAAAAAGATCCAGAGATTTATGGATAGGAATAGGAGGTGACTTGAGCGTTTCCAAATCAATGACGTGCTCCAAATCCTCAGATGTAGGTAATCCGCTGGCTAGAAGAGAGATTAGTTTTATGTCTCCAGAAATCCTTGCTTCACTAACAAGCCATGGCTCCAAGCTCTGGCAAGAAATTGAAAAGATTTAGAGACAATAGTCATGATAGATTTGAAAAAATAACATAAAAAATAAATAGAGGAAAAGTAAGTACTTCACGGTAAGCAAAGGATGTTATATGCTTCCCATCAACTGTCATTTGGATCCCTTCAGCTCCCACTCTAAGGGTGGCAACAGCAAGATATCCTTGCCTAAAGGGAAAATAGGGTCTGGGTTTGGATCCTTCCTTTGTAACGGGAGATTGCCTAGAAACATTGGAATGTTTACCAGACTTGAAGATCCTCCTATCCTCTTTGCCCACCATGGTACTGCATTGGGGTAAATCATCCACTGTAGATGAAAGATTAAAAATGAAGAAGTGCGGACCATATGAAGAAGACTATGAGAAGAAAAATCAAACTATTCAATGGATTGTTTAGACATCATTAAGAATGATACCTAACTCGAGAAATCGTCATATATTACAACACTACTATAGAGCTACACACAAAATGAATACCAGATAGAATAATACTTAAATATGTTACTGTAACTAGCTAAGCAATAAAAGTAATAACTGGTATTGAGAAAGCATATGCATCATCAAATGACTTCCACTTTGGATTATATACAAACAGACTAACAGCTAGATTCAACAATTGATTTTAGAATCCGCAACTATATGCATGATTGTCAAAATAAACAAGGCTAAAGCTGAATATAACTCATATTGACACAAAAATAATTAGAGAACCAGAATTGCATCTTACTGCAATGCATCAAGCGAGAAACTTATAGAACTAAATGTTAGTCCAGAGGTTAATCAAAGATGGTAGAACCAGAAGTTGAAGTCGAGATCATGAGTTCACACAAGAGTTCCCTTCCTGATATCTCTCGATCCAGCAAGAAGATAATATATAGGATCTGATTACTACTTGAAACAAGATAATAAAAGAATCAGAGAAAACTATATTCTCGTTCTTCCTTACAATCGCAGTTGCAAACGGACAGAACAGAATTGCAACTCACAGAAGAGAAAGGAGGAGGAAGAAGAAGAAGAAGAAGAAGAAGAAGAAGAATATACTTTGCTTGCTGGGGTGATAAAGATCACCGTTGCTCAAAGAAAGATTCGCCCCACACGATCTGCTCCCAGGAACCATCAAGTTCACGTAGAACTTCTGGAACGCTCGTTGTCACATCTTTCTGGACTCGCACGAACTCCCTGGACTCCAATGGTGGCGGCAGCAACAACTCTCTTCGTCTCCTAATTTCGAAATAAGTTCTCAAAGAGAGTATTTATAGAAAGAGGGTGAAAACCCTAGCCGCCCAACAGTTACGGAAAGATAGAAACAGATTAATTACGAATCCCTAAAAGATAGGCACGTATTAATTTCAAATCCCTCAAAAAATGGATATGAATAACAGACCGTATCTTTCCATAACCGTTCAAATATATCCGCAGCAGCAGCGCATGCAGCAACGCAAGCCGCAGCGCATGCGGCCTGCTCATGCGACCACGCATACGACCGCGCATGAGAGAGCGCATCAAATGCGCACAAGCGCCTGCGCCGATGCTGACGTGCTAAGTGCGCCAACAAAGCGCCACTTTGAGCCCGAGCCCGAATCCGAGTCGCTTTGGGGCTTAGCTCCTATGGAATAAATTCTAAGAAAATGACAAAAAGCATAAATACTTTCATTAAGGAGTTAATCCTTCTTCATCCTAATAAAATACCCCCACATAGCACCCATGTGAATCACCACACCCTATGTGCACACCTCAACACAAGCAAAGCATTATATTGAAATACCCACTTGGTGGTGTAGCCAATGTGGGACTATCTTTCATAGTCCAAAGGCAAAAACACCAACACTAAATATAAGATTCAAAACGGAACAGATATAAACCAAAAGCAGATACAAAAGGTATAATAATGCCTACAAATGTAAGCTAAAAGCTGTGATAACCAACCAACTGTAATAGCATACTATTCTGGGAAACAGGAACACAAAGGAGGCTCCAGAATCCCAGATCCAATATGTAGAGATAAAACCAGATCACCATAGAAACAAATAGAATAGAATGATGTTGGGGAAGTTAAATTCCAAGAGAGGATAAAACTAGGAAGCATGGACACTCCAAACCGGTGTCAATTGCATTCCAGACACGTATGGGCACAATGTTGACCCTCCAAAAATTACAGCAGGACATGGTGCCTCGTCCTTGTAGGCGGTGTCTATCGTGTCGTGTTGTAATCGTGTTCTTTGCAACATGGGCGGATAACTATGTGCAAGCTTATCAAATATATAATAAAAAAAATTAACAATATCAACCAACCTTTTTTATTTTGGTCAGGATCTGGAGAAGGGCAGCGCTCCTCAGCACCCCAATCCCCAGATAAAGTCCATGTATTTTGAACAATCACTGGATCCTCCGTAACTTTATCACCAAGAAGTCTGACATTGTAGTGCAATATAATAGGTGGATCAGGTTCCCCTGGAACAGTTGTTCCTGCTAAATCAATTCGGAAATTACCCATAATGCCTCCAGGAGTGCCAATAAGAGTGACTGAAGAACCCTGAACCAGTCCACAAGGTATCTTTAACTTGAAACCACTATCACTAAATTCTGAAGCATTCATTCTCCTAATCGAATATGGGCACTGTTTCTCTTTTGCTTTATGACTTGCACTTCCATTTCCAGCAGCAATCCTTTTTTCATCTTCAACTGATATCATAAGGTTCTCCCAGGCACCTTGTGCTTCCTTGATAGCCTCAACTGCATTAGGTAAACCCTCCGCTTGACTCATTAAGTGGTCCAACTTGTTCCATGTTTGCAGAGATCGTACTTCTGCCTCAGAGAGATTATGTGGAGTAAAAAGACTGGACACTAAAAAGTCAGTCGAGACTACTTGGTTTCCATTATTGGGAGCTTGAACTGGTGGATCTCCAATATTAACTGAACGAAGATAGTCAGTAGCATTGTGAAAAAGAGAATTTTGAAATGCCCTTTCCAGTAAGGGATTATCCAATACACCAAATCTAAAAACCAGTAATGTGAATAAAGATAGCAGAACGAGACCTCCATACCACTTCTTCATCTTTGCTATACAAGCCTTACGTTAATAGACTAGTGGCTTATTCAATAAAGAACCTTCTGTGGTAAGGAACATACTCTAGAATCCATCTCATAGTAATGAATACTTAAGTCTTGACTCATTAAGTGGTCAATGAAAATAGTTCTGTCAAGTCAGAGCAGGCTGTCAAAACCAAAAGTGACATACCCTCAGACATACATATGTAACTCGATCAGAAACTGCAACAGTGTAAGAAAATTTCTGCTACTTTCTGCTAATAATGCCAGATGCAACTCAGCACCAGCCAAGCTGCTCTGTTATGTTGGGGAGTTGGCCAGCAATCTAATGCATCAAGCTCATTGTCAAAACTTTTGAAATTGAACTAATCTGGAGTAACATTTGGCAGTACACTGAATGCTGCTCAGATGGCATAAAAGGATAATAACTATGCCAGCACTCCATCAGATAACATCTGCACATACAATCAAATAATCATGAATCGGAAGTGCAAAAAAATAAATTTAATTGCATATTTCAAATAATAAATCGATCAGATATAAGATAATTAATTATTGTTAAATGCATTCTTGAAAAAAATAATTAGCAATAAGGCTAACAAACAACAAATATAGCTCTTCCTAGTAATGATAAGGATAAAACTAGAATAAAACGTTTTAATGTCCATGCCAACCGACCCCACAAAAGTGCATTATTGAGGTTTATTAGCTCTTATATATATATATATATATATATATATATATATATATATATATATATGGGTAAACGGGATATGAGCCATAAGCTCATATTTTTATATGAGTCATGCACATGTGGACCAATAGGAATGGATTCCTACATTCCATGTGCAGAAAATACTCCATTCCTATTGGTCCACATGTGCATTGACTCATGTAGGAATATGAGCCTATGGCTCATATCCCTTTTTTCATATATATATATATATATATATATTTTCCCTGGCTCGTGGACTAGAGTTATAATCATATACAGCACAAAGAATCCAACGCACTTAGCTCCATCTATTCATGGTATGGACAAGTGTGAAACTCCCACAGACCATATTAACCAAAATAATAATCCCAAAACATTCTCTCTTTTCCAGACACAGAAACACAAATACAGTAACTTGTTTAAGTTGTGATTCACAAATTCCTTCATATCGTTGTCAAAATTAATTGCCAGTTGGATTTGGGAACTAAGTTGACTGCCAAATCTGGATATGGGCACATCAAGATCATAATAAACAAAGTCACTACAAGTTCACTTAGTGTCTTCACAGTGTTCTTACTTTGCTTCCATGTTTTCTTCGAAATCTGTAGAATATTTGGAGTTCTATTTTTTATTATAATCTCTTGGATATATATATATATATATATATATATATATATATATATATATATATATACACCCTTACAACCCTCTATCTTACATAAAATCCCCTAATACATTCTAATATACCAACACTCCTCCTCAAGATGGGCGAAAGATATTTACTAAGTCCATTTTGTCACATCCTCTAATCATATCTACAGAGCTAAGTCCCTTGGTCAGACTGTCTGCTATCTGATCCTTGGTTGGAACGTGGCCTAGCTCCAGTAGTCAACTTTCCAACTTCTCCTTGATGAAGAACCTATCAATCTCGATGTGTATGGTTATGTCATGCTGCACTGGATTGTTGGCGATAATGATGGCTGACTGGTTGTCACACTACAACTTCATCTTCGCTCCTTGATCCAGCTTTAGCTCCACCAGCATACTCTTCAGCCATAGCAGCTCTGCAACTCCCAAGGCCATAGCTCTGTACTCCGCTTCAGCTGTCAATCTGGCCACCACTGACTGTTTCTTACTCCTCCAAGAGACCAAGTTGCCTCCTACAAATATGCAATAGCCCGAGGTAGACCTCATGTCATCAGCACAGCTAGCCCAGTCAGAGTCACAGTAGCCCTCGATGCTCACGTGATCATTCTTCCTGAATAGCAGCCCGTTTACGGGGGCACCCTTCAAGTATCTCAGAATCTGGTACACTGCGTCCATATGACCCTTCCTTGGGTCATGCATATAGTGGCTCACTACACTCACTGCAAAGCAGATATCAGGACGTGTGTGGATAAAATAGATCAACTTGCCTACCAGTCTCTGGTATCTGTCCCGGTCAACTGGTTCTCCAGCCTCAGCACCCAGCTTGAACCTCTGATTGATCGGCGTCGCTGCAGGTTTGCATCCCAACATCCCCGTCTCTCTGAAGGTCCAGCGCATACTTTCTCTGAGAAAGAACAATCCCCTCTGCTTCTCGAGCAATCTCAATCCCAAGGAAGTATCGAAGAAGGCCAAGGTCCTTCACCTCGAACTCCTTGCCAAGCTTCCCCTTGAGTCGGGCAATCTCTTGCTCATCATCTCCTGTGATAATCCTATCGTCCACATACACCGCAAGCATGGTGATGTGGCCTCCACTCCAACGAAAAAATACAGAGTTATCAGCGTTGATATGCCGATATTCCATCCCTATCATCGCCCTCCTGGATCTGTCAAACCATGCTCGAGGAGACTGCTTCAGTCCATAGAGGAACTTCTTCAACCTGCAGACCTTGTCCACTGTCTTATCAGTGCAGAATCCTGGTGGTATCTCCATGTACACCTCCACTAGATCCCCATGAAGAAACTCATTCTTCACATCCAGTTGGTGTAGCTTCCATCCACCATTCGTTGCCAAAGAAATCAGGGTCCTGTCGGTGCTCATCTTCGCCACTGGTGCAAAAGTCTCGTCGTAGCCAATGTTGTACGCCTGACTGTATCGTTTTGCCACCAATCGAGCCTTGTAGCGCTCAACCTGTCCATCTGGGTTCTTCTTCACAGTAAAGACTCACTTGCATCTGACTGCCCTCTTCTCCTCTGGCAGTTTTACCAGTTCCCAAGTGTGGTTCTTCTCAAGAGCCCCTAACTCTTCGTTCATCCCCGCTTTCCACTTTGGATCGTTCTTGGCAACCTGCCAATTGTTAGGTACAGTAATACTATCCAAAGACGCAATGAATGTTCCATGAGAAGAAGAGATGTTATCAAATGAAACAAACTGAGCAATGTCCCAACTATATCTATCAGGAGGATTTTTCGCATTGCTGCGAGTGGTCCTCCGTACTGATAAAGGTGTGAGGGGGGGGGGTAGGAAGAATGATAGCACCTGAAGGAAAATTCGGTGGTGGTGGTGGTGGTGTCTCAGGAATCGAGACGGATGCAGCAAGTGACTTGGCACTGGCACTATAGGTACTGGTCCTGCAGTTTGATTTCCTTTACTGATGTAGGTAACTCCCCCTGAGTCGTGGGCCTAACACCTCTCATCTCCTCTTCCTGTTTCTCTTCACTCTCCTCCTCAACCGTTCCTCCATGCTATACTCCTAAAGCGGTCACCAAACTATCACCAATCTCCCTCTCTTGCCTCATACTCTCAGTGTCAGGTGAGTTGTCCATGGATGAGATTCCCTCCTGACGGTAGTATGGCTCAAACTTCCTGAAGTGAACATCCATGCTCACAAACCTCTTCTTCTCTACTGGGCTCCAACATACGTACCCCTTCTGATTCACCGAATAGCCAACGAAGAGATACTTGACTGCTCTAGGTCAAGTTTCCCAATAGACGGTCCGTTGTCCTTCACAAAACATACGCAGCCAAACACCTTCAGCGGGAGTATCCCACTATTATTTTCTTGCAATATCTCACATAGAGACTTCCATCCCAGTACTTTCGAGGGCATCATGTTGATCAATTGAGCTGTTGTCAACATTGCATGCCCCCACAGACTCTGTGAGACATTCATGGCGATCATCATATTCCTTGCCACCAACAGAAGGTGTATGTTCTCCTTTTTGCCACTCTATTCTGTGCTGGTGTGTATGCACATGTGGTCTAATGCTGTATCCCTTTGGCTGACAGGTATTCCTCAAGTACTTTGTTGGTATACTCTGTCTCATTGTCAGACTTCAGTACCTTCACCACTGCTCTGTACTTAGTCTGGACATGTTTATGAAAGTCCCGAAAACATGCAAAGATATCACTCTTATTTTTTATCAAATACAGTCAGGTGACACGAGAGGAACAATCAATAAAAAACGAAATACTTGTAATCATTCATAGTAGTTGTGGCGCACGGCTCCCAAACATCAGAATGTATAATATCAAAAACAGAAGAGCTCCTATGGCCCGCACTAACATATGAGCTCCTAGTAAGTTAACATATGAGCTCCTAGTAAGTTTGTCTAAATCATATGCATCGCATACTAGTTTCTCCTTATTTGCTTTTTCATAAATAGATGGATACAATCTACTCAAAATACCAAAAGATGAGTGTCCCAACCGCCTGTGGTGGAGTATCAGTGTATCATCGGCACTCATCTTCGGTCCTCCCATTCTTGCCCTCTCTGTCACAGACACCAATGTCGAATCTAGCCCTTCCCAATCCAGGTACCATAGTCCATCATACCAAGTGCCAGTCCTAAGTCTTCGTCCCGTCTCCTTCTCCTGGAAGATCACCTTAGGAATATCAAAAGAGACAATGCATTTTAGTTGGAGGATTATAGAACTAATGGACAAAGACTGGAAAAAGACATGTCTTAGTCAGATGCGACACAACTCAAATAAGATCAATCCCTTCCTCAAGCCGGAAGTCCAGAATTACAATCATGATCCCTAGATTTCCTGCTTGACACTTGTTCGTCATAGAGACCTCCTTCTTTAGATAGTACTCTTCCTTGGTGAACAGCTCTTTCACAGAGCATGCGTGGCCAAATGCACCAGTGTCTACCTACCAGTCAGTAACCACGCTTGATAACTCAACCTACGCAATCATAGCAACCAAGTTAAGTAATCAAAGGAACCAAATTTTAGCTATACCTTGCTATATTGGTTCGAATTGGTTCTGCTTTCAAGCTCCAATTTCAGCCATGCGTCAAGTCATGCCATGCGCATAAGCCTCCATGCGTCCTGTATGTGCATAAGCCTCTATGCAGCCAGCTTTGCCATGCGCAGAGACGTCCATGCGCATAAGTCACTTATGTGGCCAGCTCTGCCATGTGCCAAGACCTTCAATGTGCTTCCATGCGGCAAGAGTCTGCTATGCGGCAAGAGTCTTGCCAACCGCCAAGAAATGTCATGCGCTTAGTCTCGTTATGCGCATACTCTACAATCCTTGGTCAACTTGTAATCTTTCTTCCAACTGGAATGCGCGTCCTTCAAATGCTAACTCCTCCATTCTGAAAAATGGTAGGTTTTGACAACTCACATTCAACATTTGACAAAGAACTCCTTCCCTCATCGAAATGTTCGAAGTGTATCCCGTCAATCTTCTCAAGTTTGTGAAAACTTGTTGCCGAAAAGATTTGATCGGATGTTCTACCTCTTTCTTCGGATCTTGCTTTGAGATTGTTAGTCCCGAGACAAATTAAAGATGGTAGAACGTGTGCCATAGCAGAGCTATTAGCGGGACTCGAAGGTCCGCTCACTACTGGAACCCAAGTGGTCGTCGAGATTAGAGTTTCACACAAGAGTTCATCATCTGATATTTCTCGATTCCAATGAAACACGAACCAAGAACATGTTACAAACTGACTTCGAGGAAAATAAAGATTACCACAAGCAACAAGTAAAATGTTCTTCTTTTTACGTTCGCAGACGCTACAATGAGAAAGAACGAAGCAAAAAAAAATGCTGAAGAATAGCTCCTTGCTGGGGTGGTCAAAACCACCACTGCTCAAAGCAAGATTCGTCGTATAGACGATCTGCCCCCAGGAACCAGCAAGTTCATAAAAGAACTTCTGCAACGCTCAAAGTCACCTTCGAAAATGCTTAAAAAGCACCATGTGAGAGGGAGACACTCTGGGCCGCACATGATCTGGTATACTCGGTTTTTCATCTGTATTCTCTCTCAAATGAAAGAGGTCCTCTATAGAAGTGGAAAATAACACCTATGCGGCCTGAGGAAACTCCAGGCCGCATACGCGCTGACAGACCAGATTCCCAAATCCGGGTGTCAGAGCCGTCGGCGCCGCAAGTCACGCTGCACTGCACGAGGCAGACAGCGCTCCTGACCGCATGAGCACCATGCGACGATGCTGACGTGCTAAGTGCAAAGTGCGCCAACAAAGCGCCACTTTGCGCCCTTGAGCACGAGCCCGAGTCGCTAAGCCCCTACGGGACTTAGCTCCTAAGGGAAACTTCCCAAAGGTGGTGACAAAACAAAGATTGTCATAATGGAGTTCACACTTAATCCCTATAGGAAAAGTCAACCCACATGGACCTCCACCCCATGTGCATATACCAATACTAAGCATAGCTATATATTGAGATATACACATTGGTGGTTTTCCATTGAGGGACTAAAACTCTCAAAGCCAAGTGGAAAACATCAACAAATATAATACACCCCAGTTAATCAATACTGGAAAACAACAATCGTGAGCACGGTGAGTTCTAGAAATTTGTCCTGATCTCTTTCTCCTTTGAACAGACAGCTAAATCTAGTGTTTAAGAAAGAGTATAGCAAATAAGCCTGATTAATGAATTCCATTACCATCTGCATACCATGGCAAATTTAGTTCAAACAATTACATTAAGCCTTTACTAAACTGTCCATCCTATCTGTCCAGTAGTGTGGCCAACACGGAGTTAATTACTAAGTCCCCAATTGGAAATAGGCTAACATAGTACTTAGCCCCTTCAGAAGGCTTACGGGACCAAAGAAGCTTCTTTAGGCTGCCTGTAGGCAGAGGTCAGAAATAATGGTCAATGCACTAAAGATCAACTAAACCACCCCAAATTCTCCGTAAATACCAACACGACTTGTTCTACATTGTCAATTAGATCCCGGCTTCTATTCCTCGGTCAAATAATGAAATAATAAACAAGGTGTAACAATTCTACTCCGGACTATATATAAAGATCTTCCTCGAATCCCTTTCCTAATTATTTTAGCCTTATATATTGAAATTTGTAATTTACTAAATCTCTCTAACAAGAAGGGGAAAATGTGATCGAACTGCTCATGTCACAGTTAACCCGGAATCCCCAAATTTCCAATTTATTTGACAAGTAAATACCAAAATCTCGGAAACACGGACACCCAAAAGAAATCGTTGCCTTGTCCGTGTCAGACACGACACAGGCGTGGACACTCCATAATACACTAGGTCATGCCGGGACTGGTGCCGTGTCTGTGTCATGAGTTCAACCAGGAAGAGAAATTGTAGCAGGTGAAATATATCAACAAAGTAACTAATGCCTAAGCAGAAAAATAAATAAATAACAGTGAACAAAAAGAAGGAAACAAATAGGAACTCATAATTGTGACGAAAAAAAAGGTAAATTAAACTAAACAACCCACAAAAAGCACCGTAAAAAATCCAAAAATTAAAAATAAATAAAATCTGAAACTCCACCAAACCTGTCCGTAAACTTAAAGAAGCGAAGACATTTCTAATCCAACAACAACAAAAAACCACGCCATTGCCAACAAAAATAAGTCAGTCATCTAATCTACTCAGTATATATATATAGAGAGAGAGAGAGTTTACTTGCTGTAATTTGAAGAAATGATTTAATGAGAGAGATGTTGGACTCAGCGACACCAGAAACTTGACTCTCCGTCAGCAGCAAGCGAGAAACTTGAGAGTAACAAAAGAGGAGGAGGAGAGAGAGAGAGAGAGAGAGAGAGAGAAGCGGTTAATTAAAACTAAAGCTTTGATTTATCTAGTGTGTTCGTTATGTTTTTTTCAGTACAAGGAACTGTTTGTTTGCTTCAGAATAGAATATAAAAATGTAAAACTATGTAAAATTTAAATTATTTTTTACATTTTTTTTATTCTTTCAAACCACCAAACCGTTCCTAAAAAAATGAATTTTTTTTTACATATACCTCCTTTTTTTTTACCATATTTAATGGTACATTCTACAATTTTTGCATAATGTACATGTCTTCCCACTTTTGATGAAATTCATCCAGTCATGACGATCAACCCAAAAAATCAAAAAAATTGATGAAAATGTCCCTCTTTCTTAAATCCCCCCCTCCCCCCCCCCTCTCCATCGCGAGCCCTACCCCCCCCCCCCCCTCCCCCCCCCCCCTTTCCATCGCGAGCCCTCCCCCCCCCCCCCCCCCCCCCCCGCCCACCACCGACAGGCTGGCGCCGCAGCCGCCGCTCCCCGCTCATGTCACGTCCTAGTCCCAAAATACGTAGGACTAGGAATACGTAAACATGTCAACCGTATGTATATGGCAACTCCAATATATGAAAACCATAACACATACGTACGCTGTATTTATGAATAAATAATTCACAAGTGGTACATATATTGTCAACACAAGTCACATGCATATGTATCTCATACACAAACACAAGTAAAGAAGTACCAAAATAAATAACTAAAAGTCCCAAGTACGAAGTAGTAAATGAATAATAGTCGGATGGAGACAAATTCACTACCAAACGACTATATAAACTAAAATGATAGAGGAGAACGAAACTCTAATATAAGATAAAACGTCAAATAAAAAAATAACAGCAAAAAGATCCATCAGCTATGAAATAGTCATGGATACTCAGAGGGTAAGACCTCATCAACAAAGAATAATGCGTCAGGTCCCGGTCCGTACTCATGCGGATAATCCTAATCATCTATACTTGGAAATGGACCATGTCCTCAGAGGGACGTAACAAGATACATAAAAGCATGTCAGTAATGTACTGAAAGTAAACATCCAATATGGTCGTCTAACCAGTCTATGTGATATGCAATTTAAGAATAACTTTTCTGCGTATGGACTAGCTGACTAATATAATGGGATGGGCATAGCTCTCTCGGAGATCCAGGGGCCTCGGACATAATGTCTTTCGATCGGCGTAGACCTGCAGTATATATAAGGGTCATAATGCCTCGCGTCTCCAGCGGAGCTTACGGACAAATGAAGAAAAAGTGTAAATGAGTCACATACGCTTACTCATTGTTCTCCCCACCCAATGTTACTAACGTGTCAAATCTAATTTAGTAACTGCTAAGTCTACTAAAATAATATATCTCTATTAGCAGTTATTCCTTATCCGTCGCACGACCTTTATGTAAAGGGGGCAGCCTATTACGCAAATCTGCTACATGAGACTCACAACGTATGTCAGGGTCGGAGAGATATAAGAATACATCATCTTCATGGGGTGGTCTCATAAAACTATGTCAACATGCATAATATAAATAAAAGACAAAAGTCGACACAACCGTCGTTGCACTTAAGTCTTTCTTGGACGCGCAGTTTTATATAGCAAAATAAATAGAAATGAACAACAAAAAATAAATATGCAGCAAATGAATGTAACTAAATAGTACTGTGGCAAGGTATACTTTTTTGGCAAGCAATCTGTGGAGTATAGATGTCCAGACGACAAGCACAAGAAATCAGAAGCTACGGACTATGAACGAACGTCTCTTGATGCTGAAATAGACATCACCAATGTTTCTAAAATCAACGAGATAGTCAAAAAATACTACCCTTTTGTCTGATTTGGACTGATGGACAAAAATATAATTTCAGGTCAAGACGGTGTCCATATGTGGCCCACTTTGCACCGAAATACATGCCAGAGGTAAAGGTCTCTAAATAGGATAAATTATAAGCCAAACAAATCATAAATGATGATACGAACTCAACGGTATATCCAGTTTTGGATTCCGATGAGCCGATCACAAAATCGCTCGTTAAGTCAAATTATGGGACCCACGAAATGGCGGTTCGGTCAACTACTTCGGAATTACGTGAAACTTGGGTCACAGGTCCAGCATTATACCACGGATCCGTTGGCGCAAATTTCGTCGCGTTCCGACGAGCGGTCACAAACTTCTAAGATATTTTGTAAAACGTCGATCAGGGGACTTTCGACCAATATGGGTTGATTTCGGCGTGCACACACGTCCAAATCAACTTCCGTGAAAGTTCACTCATTAGGATATACTATAAGCGTCTTTTAGTGCAACTGGTACGCGATAAGGTGGTCTGATTTGGCGGGACGCACTCCGTATCGCAAGTTTTTTAAGTTGTTGAAAATTATTTTTCATGATTTTTAATTGATTAATTAAAACAGAATTAATGTCCAATTATATGCAAACAATAGGTCGTTTTGAAGCCGTTTAGGTTGTCTTCAGGACTGTATACTTAGTTATCTAAATTACCTAGTATTCTGGAGGTTATTCGCCTATGAAAATGGGATTTTAAAACATAAAACTATCGTATATATACATACTTGAAATCAGTTTTTTTTTTGAGTTTTTGCACCTTATTTTCACCAACTAAAATATCATATTAATTACAGAAAACCAAAATTTCCTAGAGAGGGTTAAGTTGGCTGCCCAGAAAACTTTACGGATCGCGAAATGGTCAAGTAGATTGGGAGATAAAAGCGAGAAAAGTTGTCTACCTGGAGGTTCGGTTCCTGGGTTGACTGTCGGGTTCGTCAGTTCGACGAGCGTGCGGCAGCGGGTCTGACGTCGGCGAAGAGAGAAAAATGATTAGGGTTAGGTTTTTGTTTTGGTTGTGTGTGTGTGTGTATATATATATATATATATATATATATATATATATATATATATATATATGGGGGTTCTGTCCGGTTTGCCTGGGCCGCGCGGGTCTGGTAGGGTAGTCTCTGTGTGTGTGTGTGTGTGTGTGTGTGTTAGAGTTAGGTTTGGTATTAGGGGTTTGGGTATGATAGTCTGTTGGTTGGGGGGTGGGGGTGGGGGTGGGGGTGGGGGGGGGGGGGGTTGCTTCTTCTTCTTTTTCTAATAAATATTTATTTTTGTATATATTTATATATGTGAGTGTATAAAAATACAACATAATATTTTTAGTACATAATTTAATTTCTAGGAAAAAAAACTTATTATACTTGTAAAAATAAAAGGGGATAGTTTTATAAAAAATAAAATTTTAATAATGATTATATAATTAATCAAAGTGTTTTATTTATTACTTAACAAGGTGATTAATAATATCTAATAAAATAATAATATATATTAATTAAAGAAATACTTAAAATTGTAATTTAAAAATTATGGAGGTTTACGGTCCCCCCCCCCCTCTTCCCCCCTACCCGCCACCGCCCCCTTCCATGCCCCCTCCCCCCCAACAGCAACGACGAGCAGCGTCGGCACTCGCGAGCAGCGGTGAGTGGCCGCGCGCACGAGGGAGGGAGGAAGGGGGTGGAGAAGGGTGAGGGAGAGGGGAGCGACGGCAGCCTGTCGGGGGGAAGGGGAGGAGGAGGGGGGCGGTGAGCGGTGGCAGCCTGTCGGTACAGGCGGAGGGGGGGGGGGAGAGGGGAAGGGAAGGGGGGATGAGTGGAAAGACATTTTGGTCAAAAAATATTGGTCAAAGCAGTTGACCGTCATGATTGGACGGATTCTGTCAAAAGTGAGAAAAACATGTACATTATGCAAAAACGGTGGGATGCACCCTTAAATATTGTAAAAAAATGAAGGGTAAGTTAAAATTTCAAAAAAAATAAAATAACATCCAAGTATAGAGTTTTATATAAAAATATTAAAAAAAATTTAATAGTAATAAAGAAAGTGGGAATAGTGTTTTTCTGGTCCTCTCAATTTTCTTGACTTTTTTCTTTCTATTCTCTCTGTTCCTATTAAAATTAACTTAAACTGGAATTGTTGTCAACAAGTAAAAAAAAAAAAAAAAAAAAATATTTGACATAGTCTCATATCTTTTCTCACAAATTATCTCAAATTTGAGCAGATTTGAAAAATAAAGAATTTTGATAACCTTATACTGAACAAATTTTGACTGCTTTTTTTTTTTAACATACATGATAAAATATCTCAATCTAGCCTCCAAGTCTGACTTTTGTTTGGATAAAAAAAAACTGCATTTACGATTTTATTTTATTTTATTTTGCGTATTAACTAACAGTCAAAAGTTTTTCAGTGGTCAACTTAATACAGCTCTCCTAAGAAACTTTGACATTTAGGAAGTGATCCTTCTTGGTGAATAATAAAAAATTCAGGAAGTAGCTTGAAACCATCCCCCTCTTAAATTTAGTCAATATGGTGGATGGAGAGCAGCAGAAGCTACCAATAAATTTTGGAAAATTATAAGGGCACTGCACATTTTACTCGGGGCTAGCCCATTTGAACATTTGAAAAAATTACAAGTTTGCCATCATGAAAGTTACTCGGGACTAGCCCACTGTAATACTCAGGACTGTCAAAACGTTGACAGTCCTACAACTTGGAAGGACTGTCAACATTTTGACAGTCCTACAAATATATAGGACTGTCAAAAATGTGACAGTCCTATTTATAAGGACACTGCACATTTGAGTCTGGGCTAGCCCATTGGAAATTTACAAAAAATTACAAGTTTGCCATCATGAAAGTTACTCGGGGCTAGCCCACTGTAATACACAGGACTGTCAAAATGTTGACAGTCCTACAACTTGGAAGGACTGTCAACATTTTGACAGTCCTACAAATATATAGGACTGTCAAAAATGTGACAGTCCTATTTATAAGGACACTGCACATTTGAGTCTGGGCTAGCCCATTGGAAATTTACCAAAAATTACAAGTTTGCCAGTCTGCTAGTTAGTTGGGGCTACCCCACACCAAAGTATAAAAGTCAAATGGGTTTCTACTTTTGGCATTCCACCTAGACTTAAGACACCCTCCTTCCACCAAGCCCAAACCTAAATTTGGAAATAGGTAGTTGTGGTTGGAGGAGTAATTTACTTTGGTGATACCCCAAGGAATATTCTTCCGGTATGTCTTCGACAACCTACTTTGAATAAGTTTTGCAAATGTGCGAAAAAGATTTAGTTTATTTTGATAAATGTAGGAACAATGCATGATAAAATGTTCGATGACGAAGTCGGATCGTCCAATTCATTAATTATGCACTCCGGACGTTCCGAAGTACAAGGTGGTTGTTCCGAAGAACGTACGGTACGTAAAACAAGAACCCTAATTTGACAGTCACGAGTTAGGACTGTAAACATTAGACAGTCCTATCTAAATATAGGACTGTCAAATATTTCACAGTCCCATATTTATATAGGACTGTCAAAAATTCTACAGTCCTAAGTAAAAGTAGGACTGTCATAATTTTCACAGTCCTATATTAAAAAAGAACTGTCAAAATAGTGACAGTCCTGGATAATTATATGAAGTTATTAATTTTTATATAATTTTATATTGGTTATAGGACCAAGCTTGTTCAGATATTGTGGTACATCCTGCTGTTGGTGTTGATGTGGAGGATATTTTCTCAACGGATATTGAGTTTGCAAGCCATGAAGAAGCATTAGAGTGGTGCAGAGAAGTTGGGAGACGACATAACGTAGTTATTGTTATTGCAAGATCCATCCGATCTCGGCCGGGCCGAAAATATCTTGAGCTTGGATGCGAAAGAGGAGGTGTGTTTAGGCATCATAAAAAGAAGGGTGTTGTTGAAAAAGAAATCCCTAAGAAAAATGTTGGGACGAGAAAATGTGGTTGTCCATTGAAGGTGTTGATTGTAAATGTTGAAGATGTGAAGTGGATAGTCGAAGTTAAGAATGGAAGACACAATCATCCTATTCCAGGGACACTTACGGGTCATGCCTACGTGGCACGGTTGAAGGAGGATGAGAAAAAGTTGGTTGAAGAAATGTACCTTTCAGGAGTTGTACCGAAACAGATTTATTCTGCTGTCAAACAAAAACAAGATGGGAACAAGTCTACTATGAGGACGATCTATAATAGTTTGGCCAGAGCAAAATGCAATAGTATAAAAGGAAGAATGGCGATGCAGCAAGTATTGAAGTTGCTTGCGGAGCATCACTACGTGGAGTACCATAGAAGACATCCACAAACTGATGAACTCCTTTCATTGTTTTGGGCTCATCCCGATTGCACACATTTGGCTAGGTCCTTCGCAGACGTGTTGGTCCTTGATTGTACATATAAGACCAACAAGTTCAAGATGCCTCTTTTGCATGTTGTCGGGTTTACGTCTACGGGAAAAACCTTTACAGTCGATTTTTGTTTTATGAAGAGTGAGACAGTAGAGGATTACACATGGGCGTTGAGGAAACTACAATCCCTTTACACAGGTTACAAAGAGCCCTCTGTTTTTGTTACTGACAGAGAATATGCATTGATGAATGCTATAGATATTGTATTTCCTCATGCGCATAGACTACTATGCACTTGGCATATAAATAGAAATATCCATGCTCAATGCAAGAAAAAATTTGAAAGTGTGGACGGTAAAATTGACATGCTTCGCTTCGAAGAATTCTACAGTGATTGGAGTCTTGTATGGCGAGCAAGTACTACAGACAGTTACGACGCAGCATGGTACATGTTCCAACAAAAGTGGGAGCCAAGTAACCCGACATGCATATCTTATATCAAAGATACTTGGCTAGGACCACATAAAGAGCAATTCGTGTTAGCATGGACCAACCTGGTGAAGCATTATGGCACGATCACTACGAACCGGGTCGAAGGGGCACACTCATGTTTGAAAAGATATCTACGCTCATCGGTCGGTAATTTTGTCTCTGTTTGGCAATCGATTCATTTGATGACTATTTCCACGGTGAACGATATTGTAGCATCATTTGAGATGAGCCTCAATATTGCAAAGCATGAATACAAGCAAGAACACCTCTTGGATGGTTTAAGTCATGTGGTATCTCACAAGGCCTTGGGGTTATTGCTTGAGGAGATTCGAAGGTCGAAGTCGGTGGGTTATGATCCCGAGGTTTGCGGTTGTTCATATCGACATTCACTCGGACTTCCGTGTGCACATGAAATCAACGAATACCGTCGTGAATCTAAACCTATTCCAATAGATGTTGTTGACCAACGTTGGCGACAACTGTCGATAATGCCGGCGGTGGGAGTGCAAGATAATTTTTTTGCGTTGCCCCAAGTAAAACTACTTCACGCAAGGTGGTGTGGCGCAACGGAACCGGAGAGAAGATCCATTGAGTTTAAAATCCATGAGATTGCAGTCCCGGCAAGTACTCGATTGCAAGAGCCATCCGTTGTTCGAACTCGTAAGGGAAGACCACACTCAAGAAAGAGTAGAGCCAAAAAGAAGGAGGAGGAGTCAACTAAAAGATATCCATCCTTATTTGAACATATCGAACGGAGTTTGGAGGCAAAGTCCGTTGTTCGAACTCCTAAGCTAACTATTCGAAGGGGGAAGAAACAGAAAACGATAGACGCAGGCACGGCGGAGGGTGTTGACAACTTTTCTGTTTCTTATACTCTATACATTGATAAATTCCTACCTGAGATACGGAACTTCATTTGGTCTATTGATGATGTTCCTGCGGATGGCCACTGTGGATACCATGCACTAGCAAGACAACTAGGCTATTCAGTGGAAGCAGGATGGCGACAGGTTAGGGCAGAGCTGTACGAGGAGTTGGAGTCGCGACTAGCCTTCTATAGCCAGATACTTGGCGAAGAAATTGTTGGGGATTTGTTGGCAGGCATACCTTGTACGGAAATAGTTACCGGCCCAGAGCATTACATGGATGTCCCGCCTGCTGCTTACGTCTTCGCTAATAGGTATAAGTTATCTATTGTAATTATCTCACATGGTATTAACAATACTTTCTTTCCAATGTGTGCCCCCCCGGCCGAACACCGAGTATCCACTCTATGTTGCATTGGGCTCGTCGGACAACACTTCGTCATCCCAAGGTTGATCGCTCATTCTCCTATTCCGCCACCTTCTACGCTTTGGTATAAACACGCACCTGAGGAAGCGATCGCATGGACGACACCCTACATGGATGCAATGGCGGCCTATAAGAAGATTATGAAGATGGAGGATCCAAAAATTATGTCGGACGACTACTTTGATATTTTAATCGATTGATACTGTCCCATGTGAAGATGTATATTATGTTGATCCATGTATGTTTAAGTGTATATTGAACTACATGTTGTACCTATTGTAATGAAAAGAGTTATGAAAATTTTGATTGTATATTGCGCATTGCTACTAAAGTTTTCTCTCTGTCATTTTTGAGGAAATATTTAACTTTAGGACTGTCACAAATGTGACAGTCCAAGTTAACACTAGGACTGTCAAAATGGCTACAGTCCTAAAGTTTTCTCTCTGTCATTTTTGAGGAAAGATATAACTTTAGGACTGTAACAATTGTGACAGTCCTAGTTTAAGCTAGGACTGTCAAAATTGTGACAGTCCTAAAGTTTTCTCTCTGTCATTTTTGAGGAAATATGTAACTTTAGGACTGTCACAAATGTGACAGTCCTAGTTAACACTAGGACTGTCAAAATGGCTACAGTCCTAAAGTTTTCTCTCTGTCATTTTTGAGGAAAGATATAACTTTAGGACTGTAACAATTGTGACAGTCCTAGTTTAAGCTAGGACTGTCAAAATTGTGACAGTCCTAAAATTTTCTCTCTGTCATTTTTGAGGAAATATGTAACTTTAGGACTGTCACAAATGTGACAGTCCTAGTTAACACTAGGACTGTCAAAATGGCTACAGTCCTAAAGTTTTCTCTCTGTCATTTTTGAGGAAAGATATAACTTTAGGACTGTAACAATTGTGACAGTCCTAGTTTAAGCTAGGACTGTCAAAATTGTGACAGTCCTAAAGTTTTCTCTCTGTCATTTTTGAGGAAATATGTAACTTTAGGACTGTCACAAATGTGACAGTCCTAGTTAACACTAGGACTGTCAAAATGGCTACAGTCCTAAAGTTTTTTAACCCAATATTTGACAGTATACAGATAAAAACATACAGTTAACTCACTCACCAATATGCACAGTATACAGATAAAAATAGTTATAACAAGGCAAAATAAACTCATAGTGTCACAACATAGCAAAATTAACTCAAATTGTCACAAGTACGCAAAATTATAGTTTAAAGTTTCACAACTCAATTCCTCAAAATCGTCACAAGTCAAATTATAGTTTAAAGTTTTACAACATTCACAATTTTACAACTCAAAAAGATTGTTCAAACGTCATGGTGCCTCTTCGTGCGTTGCTCTCTAGTATCCAAGAAAGGATATTCTTCAGCGTTGTCGATATTTTGGAGTTCGTCATTGATTGTCATATAATTGGAACCCTGGCAACTGACGAGGCTTCTTCCCAACTTCTTAACTTTCCTTGCCTATTCATGAAAAATGAAAATAATTGTTAGCCACAGTTACAAATATCAAACTTAAACTCTACAAGTAGGCTCACCATCTTGACCAGTGCAGTATATAAGACCGATTTGGGAGGAAGATCTGACGGTACACGCACAATATCCCCTCCGCGTTGGAACAAGGTCGGTAGTCCGACACCGGCGTAGTAGGCGAGGTAGTCGTCGCTGCACTCCGCCATATTGACTGATGCTAGCCGGCCGGTATCTCTAATGACGTGGCGTTGCCACTCGGTGAAGAAGTCCGATACCCAGTTGAAATGTGCAGGTATATAGTTTAGCGGTTTTGTACCGCGCGGAGGAGTTATCATTTCCAAAGTTCGCCTTGGGACAGTTTGTACGTAGCCAAACTGACGTAGCACTCTATCCGGCATATAAGCCTCCTGGATCTCATGACAAATGATAACACCGTGATATAAGGCGACTGGTTGCAACGGACGGGTAGTCTGTCGCAAATCACGGTATGGATCCCATACAATCTGCACCGCATAAAATGTAGCATAACGTCATTTAGCATAACGTAGTAAATTCATACCAATTAAGTACAATATTCGGTCTAAATTCACCTCTTCTGTCGTCATTTCTTCGAGTGCATGCCGTAGAGCGGCCAATGTGTGAGAACGTTTGGCATCTACCGTACTTGGCTTCCATCGGCACATTCTAGGCATGTTCTCGTCATACCCTCGGTTCAGGCTCGCCCGCTGCAAGGTTGGAAAGTGCTCGTATATCCATGCCTACACGTTACCGGAATTATATTAGTCCAAAACAAATTAACACAATTTGAATTTATGTAAACAAGTTGACAAAGATATATCTATACATGGAGTAGAGTCTGGCATCCGGAAATAGTCTTCGAACCCACACGGGATGCCGCACCAAGCTCGCGGTAAAGGTATGCCAGTATACCGCTTCCCCAAGAAATTTGCTCCACCGTATCAATGTTGTCCAAATTGATGAGATATTTCGCATTAATGGACGTTCCGGACTTATCCGTAATGCCGACAGCCCCTAAGATGAACTGCATATATCCGCGGGCCACATTATCGCTATTATCAATTTGGGGGGCCGTCTCAGCGAATATCTCCTCCAAATATTTTAGAGGAAGTCCATAGGACTTCTTGAATTCTCGAATACTAGTAAAACTAGTGGAATCAACTCCCAGACACCCGGATACATGATCCACAATATAGTCGTAATAGTCGAGGCTGGAGTCATCAAAAGTACGATTCTGCATGGGACGACCATCAACCCTAAGTCCCAATATATGATGGACGTCATCGAGGGTAATCGTCAACTCCCCATTGGGTAGATGGAAAGTGTTGGTCTCTGGATGCCACCTTTCTACAAATGCAGAAATCAGTGCATTATCCACCGTCGTATATGCGTTGCTAGCCAGATATTGTAGACCGGTGGGACTGATTTTTGCCTTCACATCATCTCCCAATAATGCATACTTCCATGTATTGCATTTTTTGCCATGGTTGATCACCGTCAACAAACGACCACTCTCCTAAAAAGTCAACAATTGGATGAAATTAAACCTCCATGTAAAATTAACTTTGAACTTACAACTATATATAAATTTATCATAACGTAATGTACTTACCGGATTGTTCCATATTTGGTATGCAATATGGTTTTCAATCGACGGTAACATAGAGCAACCGTTTGGACGAGTGTCGCCTGGACTATCTGCCTGCTCAGAAGGTCCCGAACCATCAGTAGGCTGAGAAGGTCTCTCGACAGGACTATCTGCAGGCTGAGAAGGTCCTGAACCATCAGTAGGCCGATTTGGAACATTTGGCATGTCCTCATCGGAGGAGGAAGAAGAGCCGGAAGAACTAGGAGGAGCACGTCTCTTTGTGGCAATCTTCTTCGTCAATGGACGTCTCCTCACTTCAGGGCGTGCCTCGGCCTCGCGGATAGTCACGCCTTGCGAAACTGTGCGTTCCTTACGCATCGACGCAGTAGGGCGTCTTCTCATTTCTTCATCCACAGTGTCCTTTCCAGGGGCATGACTATAAGATACAGACAAAAATTAATTTCTATTTTAACATAATAAGTGAATTTTTTCCCAGGACTGTAGCCATTTCTACAGTCCTGTAAGTATACAGGACTGCTGTTTTCTCAACAGTCCTAATCTTTTAGGACTGTAGAATTTCCTACAGTCCCATATATATTTAGGACTGTAGGAAATTCGACAGTCCTATATATATATAGGACTGTCGAATTTCCTACAGTCCTAAATGTATATGGGACTGTAGGAAATTCTACAGTCCCGCTCGAAACTGCTCGACAATGTCGAGCAGTCTCGACATTGTACGTCCTAAAATCATGTTCCAAACGACTTCTATGTCTAAACTACATCCTAGACTCCGCCAAGGACTAGTATGCCCTCATTTGAAAGAAAATAACTCAAAATTTTCAACATGCAAGATGATTTCTTATAATTTATGGACAATTTTTCAAATACAATAGCACAAGGAGAATGATGATTTCTACCTTGCTTCTTTCGAGACTTTGGGAGCCATCGACAAGGAGGAGGAGGACAGCGGAGTAAGGCCGGCGGGAGGGGGTCGGCTGAGGGGGGAAAGCAAAGGTCGGGCTGAGGGGGGGGGGGGAAGCTAGGTTTGAGAAGAATGTTTCTTTTCAAATACCTGGGCTAGCCCCAAGTATAAACTTGGGCTAGTATGAGTAAATGTTCCTCTCTTGTGGGCTAGCCCCAATCCTGGGCTAGCCCCAAGTAAAATGGGCAGTGCCCTTATCAAAAACCTAAATTTTTGGTGAAGGAACGAACCTAAACCAAATTATAATAGGCCAATTCTACAACAAGAAAGGCAAGCTTTAACTATAAGCTGATTTCTAAGAAAGGATAATAACTCCTTCCTACTAATTTCTCGAACGGTCATAATCGCGATTCGTACCGCGAGACGAGAAGAATCAGAAGACGAAACAAAAGTCTACGAGTTTTGTTGTTGATGTCCTGGTCGATGCCGGGTCAATCAATACACGGAGGAAGCTCCAAATGTCACATCTCCTCTCTCTTTCTCCTTCCTTCAAGTTTTTGTTATTTACGATGGTACCTCGGGATGAGCACTCGGTTAACATTTACATAAAATTAATCAAAATTAAAATTGAACTGAATAATCGATTCGATTTATTCTGTTGAATATTTTTATTGTTTAATAGATCGAACCTAAAGTTGTAACTGCGGTCAAATTATATATTTTTTTATACACATATTTATTGTATTTCAAAATTATGTCCAAAGTTGGACTGCTTGCTAAATTATCAAAATTAGATTTCAAAATTCATACAAAGAATTGTTCTTTGCAAAATAGTAATCACAAAATATGTGTAAAATCGAGGATATTTGCATAATTGTACAAGTCTAATTTGATTTTGGACCAAATCGAAACTACAACCAAATAAAAAAAAATTATATTTCCAGAACTGAAATCGAATCGAATTTTTTTTTTTCAAACCAAACTGAATCTGTTATTATGTTCGATTTGATTTAATTTTTGGTCCAAAAATCGAATAATGCTCACCCCTAAAAGTACCCACCCCCAATGTCACTATTATTACAAGAAAATTATATATTAGTGGCTTCAAATGGAAGACGTCCAAAGAGGAAGCAACAATTGATTTGGTAGGTGGTGACATGTGGTTACGACGTAGCAATTGTGGACTTACTTGGTGTCTTCTATTTACTTGGTGTCTTCTATTTGTGGGTATACTTCAGATGAGGCAAGCAAGCTTTATAATTGCTCTTCGTAGACTCCATAAATAAAGACACAAAACTTCAGCAGTTGTGTTGGGTTTATTGGTTGTCGGTACCTTTTTTTCTTCTTCTTCAAGATTGGACGATTGTTTCTGAAAGGTGTTTCCGTTCCTGTTTTATGGAAACCAACCTTAGAGAAGGCACCAAATACATAGTTTTCCATGTGATATAATTTTGTTGTAACGTAATTGCAGGATCGATCCGGAGAGTTGAATTATTCTATTCGAAGCTAACTTTGATTGTTCCTTGATTCTTATAATAGGTCGGTTTTGGAGCATCATTTGCGATTCAGACCTCTTGTAGGATTATGCTAAATTTAAAAAGTTGTCCAAATTCGAAGTTTTGTTAGACTTATCCTTAGGTTGGTCCTGCATATATGGATGACTTGTGGGTGGGGGGATTATTAAAAATAAAAACTCTGAGGAATTCTACATGTAAAAATTTTGCTATAATTTTTTTCTCTCTCTCTGGCATATGAGTTTAAAAATGATCCATACAATAAGAATAAATATAGAGACCAGCCAAACATTGGAGACATTTTATAGTTAGATTTCTATATAGAAAAAAATATCTCAGTTGTCTTCTTAAAATGACTTGAAGAACACGTAGAATATAAACAAACAAATAGGAATAACCAATATAAAAATGCATGAACTTTTTATGGTCTTTCTTGTTTTCTAAATATTTTTATTCATAACTGATAACATGGAGGTGAATATATTGTCAAATGTATTGTCTAAAATTAAATAATCAATTTCACATTACCTTTTATCAGTTTTGTCACATATGTTTCACAATTTACTTAATCATTGTATTGTAGAAGATATTTTGAATAAAATTTTGTCATTCCTGTGTGGCAACAACTTTTTCCAAAGTCACAATAGCGTTGAAGATGCTCTTAGACCCAATTCTGAAAGCATCTACAGCCCTTTTGTGACTGAGAAACAAAATTGTTATCCATAGACTTGACAAATTTTATTTAAAAATTATTCTTCAATGCAATTGTCAAGTAAAGTATGAAGTTTACGTAACAAAAGTTATAGAAGATACTATGAAATTAGTTATCTAGTTCTAGACAATGTGTCATTGATTATAAATAAAAAATATTTAGAAAAGAAAGGAAGAATAGAAGAAGTTGCAAAAAAAAACATCTCAATATTTTGTCTTATACATTGGAAAAAAAAATTAAGTATCTCAATTCTTTTACATTCGAAAAGACTTTTTTACTTCATTAACTTTTATAAATATAGCTTTGTCATCTAGAAAAGATATTGTTTTGTTTCAAGCACATAGGAATCACAAAATATTATAAGACAATAGGATTGGAGATGCTGTAAGTATCATCGTCCTCTGAATAGAGATATTCTATCATCATGATGTTGTCCAAATATTTCACTATACTGTATACAAATATAATATAAATCTTAATAATGTTTTTATCGATTTTGGGAAAAAAAAATTTAACCGATCGTTTGTGAAAATCTCTGTTTGTTAATTTTTATGAGGCACGAATTTTGGTAGGCTCAAAAATGTTGGAGCCCAGTCTGAATTTGATAAAATTTGGAACCCAAATATGGTCAAAGATTTGATTTTATATAATTTAAAAATCTACATTAAATGTAAGATTTAATTTAATTTCAAATTTGTATCAAATATTTAATCTGACCATATTTGGACGTCCATAATTGGTGTTAGACTATTTTAGGTGTAATAGGATTCTTATTTTATGATTTTCTATTTAGAAAATCATGTTATGACCTAAAATATGATTTCTCATCCTATAAATATAGGATGAGGGTGGAGGCACAAAGCATGCACAAGGGTGGAGATTCGAGGTGCTCGTCCACAAGAAAATCTTCTTCTCCATACAAGACAGAAGGAAGAAGAAATATAATCAAGGAGTCATCAACTTCGATTAGAAAAATTGTTACGGGTTTATGAATGATTTCAATTGTAATCTTTGTCGTTCCTTCTTGAGTGTGGTGAGGGGTTGAACCTATTAGGACAAAGGGTTTCAATATTAGTTTTTTGCAATCTTGTAATTTCATCTGAGTTATAAATATTAGAATTTATCGAGGTGACGTAGTCACCGTCACCGCCATATACTGTATTCATCTGTGCTTGATGTTCGTAGATTGGTTGGTTATCTCTGGTGGGTTGGCAAACGCTTCTGCAACGCGTCCAACAAAAAATTCCTCCAAAACCGATGTAATATAATTTTTGGTGGCTTTATAAACACCCAAAATCGATAGGTTTTGAGAGATTTTATTATTTTATTTATTCTTGTAAAAAATTTTCAGAACCGTTCGTTACCAAACATAAATTTGATTGTTTTAAAAGCCACTACTTAAAACCACTTAAAACCGAACCCCTCGTAACTGGTACTCTAAAAATATCTCATAACTGTTATTTCCATATTTGCCAAACAGACCCTTATAGTTTTAGCTGTATTTTTTTTTCCCCCACCAAGTGCCATTGCCCAACCTCTGATAGATTTTTTTTTTTAGGTTCACTTTATTATTAAAAGATCTCTAATGGTTGGTCCAGTGTAGTTTTTTTCCCTTTTCTTTCTTTCACCTTCTTTCATTATTTAAAAAAAAGAAAGAGGGCTGGTGAAGACTTCTTTCCAGGAAAGCGGATAACTTTGTTCTGAATCTTTCCTCGGCAACCAAATCAGAAGGGAATAGCTTATTATACCCCATCAGTATCAAAAACTACTAAGTTTTTTCATTGACAACATGGCATGTGTTTTTTTTTTTTTTTTGGGGCTAAATTTCAACTTGATACCTTCAGCTATTCAAAATTTTCATCTAGTGTTAATAAAAAAATTATTAAATGACAAAAATATTCACTTTTTCTCATTTTTTTCTCTCCTTGGCAGCAGCAAGAGGAGGACAGAAGAGCGGAGGCAACATGAGAGAGGGGAGTATAATTTGGTTATTTATTTATTTTAAACGAAAAAGTTAATTCCTGACTTACGGAAAATATCAACTAAAAAATATTTAATAATTGATGGTATTAAATTTAATTTTAATTTTTAGAGTACCAAGTTAAAAAGGTTGAATAGGTGTATGAAGTTGAAATTTGGCCTAAATTTTTCTTCTTGTAAATTTTCATATATAATACAGTACAAATGCAGCCAATAATGATAAATTATGTAATCTAATCTTATGCCTGTGGATGGATCGGGGTTAAGCCAGACAATATGGACCAAACCCTTTCATACGTATCAAGACTAATATATCAGGCTCAGCCTCAACACCGTACCGGGTCACGAATGTAAGCCCAAGACTGTCAAATCCTACAATTATTTTCGTTGTTATTATTATTATTATTATTTCTCCCTCTCCCCCAACCATTATATAAATTGAAAAAATAATATGCTTCCACCTCGACTCGGACAAATACTTCATCCACTGGAGCTGGATGTGATGGACAGCATATTTTAATTAATGCACAATAGAGATTAGGGTAAATAAAATAGGCTAATTCTAAAGGCACATCAAAAGTTGCATAACAGTCCATTTTTTTTTTTGTATTTACAAATTTGCTATCGAAATTTTTTACTCGTGGCTGTCCAATTTTTTTTTTAGAATTGTTATATTTTTTAACGGTCCTCACCCAGAATAGGACTGTCCAAAATTTTGACAGTAAAGACTGTCAAAAATTTTAACAGCCCATCAACTTTAGGACTGTTAAATTTTTTGACAGTCCTTCCATTAGGAATGACTATTAAAATTTTTGACAGTCCTTCATCTATCAACGCGGATTTTTCCGTTCGTCTACCGTGAAGAATGGAGATGAGTGCATTCAACGCGGAAACGAGAGGCCGCTGCCGCTCCTCGAGATCGAAACTCGAACATATGCCGACGACGAGCTCGACGCCTCCGTTCCTGGTGGCGATGGCGGCATTGTCGGATCCGAGCAGAGATCGCAGAGGTCGTCGAGCAGATCGGCAGCCTCGGCCCTCGTCGAGGCGTCGTCTACGAGGGAGTGAAAGAGGGCTTTAAGTCAATGTAGGGATTTGACGACGGGGTTTTCGCGGCACCGTCGGATCCGAGGACGCACTTGACGATCCCAGCGAGGTCGACGTTCTGGAGGGCTAGGATTTTGATGGCGTTGGCAAGGGCATCCTCGGGATCCATGCCGAGGTCCTCCACATTCTCTCTCACAGTGGGGTGGGGAGGGGGTCAGCCCTCCTCCTTCCAATTGTTGAGGGCAACTCATAGTAATTTTTTGGTTGTCCTGGATAAAATTTACTTTAGTCTGGACTAATACCAAGTAATAGGCTATCATGAACAACTTTTGATATGCCTTCAGAATTAGCCATAAAAGAAATAACAAAGTCATAATTCAAAAAGTATGTTTAATATGTGACCAAAACATAATTAATTGATTATGTATTAACTAACATGTTTTTTTTATCTATAACAGGTGGTCCAAGTTTCTATATGGTACAAATGTTCCATTTTTATTAACTTATTTTAAGCTTGAAACCGTTCAAAATTGAGCCGTCTAAGCCGTTTATAAATCTTTCACCATTTATTAAAAAAAATTACGTAAAAAAAATCTTACTTCCTCTCCTTTCTTTCATATATATATATATATATATATATATATATATATATATATAAACTAAATTTAAAATTTTAATTTAAAGAAAAAATTTAATTGTTTAACAAATCTTAATTCAAATATATTTAAATATTTCAACTAGTTTTTAATAATATCATAAAAATATTTATTTTACATACAATGCACGTGAATTTACTAGTAGTAGATATAATAAAGCATCTTCAATCCTATTGTGACTTTGGAAAAATGTTGTTGCCACATAGGAATAACAAAACTTTATTTAAAAATCCTTCTCCAATGCAATTATCATGTAAATTGGGAAGCTTAGTTGGCAAAACTTAGTCTTGTTTGGTTCACGGAAAGGAAACACTACCAAAATATGTGCTATTAACGACGTTTTTTAGCGACGCAAGTTATTGAAGCCGCTAATTTTTGTAATATTAGCGACTCCAATAAAAAGTGTCGCTAAACGTCGCTAGTTGTGACGTTTAGTAACGTTCAGCGACAATTAAAAATATACGCCGGTACAGGTCACTGAACGTCGCTAAATTTTCAATAAATAGTGACATTTTTGCGACATACAACGACGACATTTCCTATTGTAAAAATATACGCCGGCAAAGGTCGCTGAACGTCGCTAAATTTTTAATTTATAGCGACATTTTACGACATTTCTTTCGTCGCTATATTTTTATTTATCTGCGACGTTTAGCGACATTTACTTCATCGCTAAGTTTTTATTTATCTGCGACGTTTAGCTACGTCTATTAGAGACTTCGCTAAATTGTTTAATATAGGGTTGGCCGGTTCGATTTCCCCATCCTCACCCAAATTTTTGAAACCCCCCCCCCCCCCACCAACTGGCTAACCCCCCCCCCCCCCCCCCCCGACCGCCCCCCGGAGCCCTCCCCCCCTTGAGCGCCCCCTCCGACACAGCTCCTCCCCTCGCGCGGCTGCTCCCCTGGCGCGGCTCCTCCCCTCCAACGACCTTGGGCTTCTCCTCCTCCTCTTCACAGCTCCGAACACCTCTAGGTAAACCCTAACCCTCTCTCTCTCTCTCTCTCTCTCTCTCTCTCAGACACGGACACAACACACACACTTACATAACACAGACACGAGACACACATGTATAAGGTGGCACAGGTCGTGAACTCGCGGTCCAGGACGTCGAGCTTGATGAACCGGTCTAGGCTGGGGAGGGGAGTGCTCGGGTCCAGCCGGCGGCGGGCTGGGCCATACACGGTCCACGGTGTGCCGGACGCGCTCGGCCTCTTTAGAGCCTCCTAGGTAATATTATATACTAGGTATCATATATACCCTATATAAAATACCTTAACCCAATTATTTAATACCTCACTAAGGATTTTAACTCATTATCTTAATACTTATACCTATATAGCTATCTCATTTATAACTTATATCAATAATATAGTTATATATACATCATGTACGTAGTGTCAAAATATCTCATATACTCATATACACTGGACATTAACTAGGATACCAAGTACGCTATCTATGATACCCTAGAATATCACACAAGGGTTGATACTCAAGGGATACTTAGAGACACTAAATTAATACACTAACACTTATAATACCACAACACTCTAGACACCTCAACCTAACTTGGCGTGCATCTATATCACTCAATACACCCAACACTAATATATAAATCTATACCAACTGACACTCAAGTATCTAACCCACATTTTTTATTAATACACTATCACAAGCTAATATGCCACACTTTACTGATATTCACTGGTACCAAACACATTGTTCGCCATTAAATTTAAAAGTTCTAAGAGAGCTTGATTTAATTAACAAACGAAAAGAGAGTACAAAGAGGTCCTAGGCAGACAATCTAAGTACAAATTTATTTTCTGGGGAGTGGCGATGGAGGGTTAGGAGTGTAGCAACTCTCTTTACTCCGTAGATGATCCGATGCAGGAGGAGGAAGCTCTTCTCTCTTGCTTGACTGTAGGTTCGCCGATAACCCTTCTGTATGGGTGTGGTACCCTACTATTTATAGTCACCCCTGGGTGCACATGTGTTGGACCACATAAATGCTGGAGAGTGCCACGTGTCCCTTCTTAATACGGTGCAACTGTAACCGTGAGCAGGCCAAGCTGCCATGCGGGCGCTTGTTAGGTTTTTTTTTACTGAAGATCTGGGTGGTTCTCGTCCTTTGTGGGCGAGACTTGGTCAACTTGACTCATAGTTCGCACTTGGTTGGAGAGAATCACTCTTATCATAACAACAAGACTTCGTCTTCATGGAGTCTGAAACACATATGGCCAGAGACGCATGGGACGCATGGAGTCTGGGACGCATGGGGCCAGAGACGCATGGACCACATTGAGCCTGGGACACATGTGGCCAGAGTCGCATAGGACGCACGGAGTCTGTGAAGCATGGGACCAGAGACGTATGGAACGTATGGAGTTTGGGACGCATGGGGCCAGAGACGCATGGAACGTATGGAGTCTGGGACGCATGGGGTCAGAGACGCATGAAACGCATGGAGTCTGGGACGCATGGGGCCAGAAACGCATGGAACGCATGGAGTCTGGGACGCATGAGGCCAGTTGTGATGTATACGTGGTGCTGCACATCCATCGAGAGTGAAGTTCTGTGCTGACGTGAGACTTCTGTCGTTTAGTGTGTTCACGTCTTTTGAGGAAATCAGAAAATTATTTTCGTCAGGATTCTGTGTCAGAGATGATCCTGCTGACGGGACGCCACATTAGGTCCTTCTGCGGCCAAGCTGCTTTGGCTGATTGGGGACGCATGGATGTCGTCTTGTTGGGCCGCAGGGAAACTCTGCAGCCTGATCTCTTCTAAGTTTTCGTTTTGGGTCGCAGGATCGCATGGATGCATATTTTTCATGCTTCTATACACATTTGCTATCCCTTACCATTCACTCACATGTACTCTAAAATGGATACCTCAAAACCTGATATCCGATACATACTCTCTTACTGATACCCATAAACCTTATCTAATATGTAACACACCCACACTCTTACTAATATCACCTAGCAAAACGCATCACCTGCATTGCTTCCCCCTCTCTTCTGTTAACACATGACACTTCCCCTCCAAGTTCAAACCCCTCATGAACATGGACTAAATGCTTCCTATACCGCACACCTAAAATCCCAACTCTGCAACACTTACCCAAACTAATCCACACCTGAACACCAACTGCCATTAGACCCCTTACAAGGCTGGATACCCTACTGTAGCACACCAATTTCCCCAATGCAACACTACCTGGACATAACCCCCCATCAACTGCTGTGCACAGACACTCAAGTTCAGTGTAATATATTGAACACTCCTCACAACTCCACTCTTGGCAATAACACCAACACACACACAATACTAACCAAACACCCACATCAATACCCACACTCAACAACACGTAATTCACTCATACCACAACTCCTCTCATAATACCCTTCCCACTTGAACAAAACCCCCATCACATGGGACACACAATAATATATAAATTATGACACATATATAACTAGTATAGCTAATTATAATATAATTAGTAGAACTTAACACTAAATAGCCTAAAATTCTATTGAGACTATCTACAAATACTTGGAGGTCAAAACTCGTAGTTTCACCAAATAAAACTTATAAAACATCATCCAAGCCCACAAAAGCCTAGATCTAATAAATTTAAGTCATCTAACACCTAGATCTAATAAATTTAATCCCTATAACACCTAGATCTATCATTAGAAATCCATTTCGAACCATGGGAGGGGGATCCTATAGGTCAAATATGTGTTCCTATCCATAAAATTAGGGGAAATAAAAAAATTACCTATTGGGAGTTGGATCCTAATGACTCTCCATAAATTTGATGAAGAATGGAAGAAGAAGTAGCCCTAAACCTCCTTGCTAGTTCTCCTCCTTGGTTCTCCTAAATGCTCCCAAGCTCTAAATCTCCATGGAAGAAGTTTGGTGAAGCTCTGATGGAGGAAAGAGAAAATTAGGATTTGGTGTTCATGAGGAGGTGGAGAAGATGAAATAGGGAAGAAGGAGTAGAGAAAAATGAAATGAACGAGCAGAGAGAGAAATAGTAGGATATATATAGTGGAGTGATTGGTGAAATCGTAATTTCACTCTCTAATAAAATTTCTAACCCTAACATGAGTAGAATCTAATTAGTCATGATGGCATCCATTTCTAACACTAACATGAGTAGTGGTTGGTGTTAGAAAGCATTAGTACCTGCAAGAGACACGTGACGACACTCATATAATTCTTTATTTATGTCCATCTTTGATGAACATGCATGTGTATCCATCTTTGCATCCATTTGAACGATATATACTTGAACAATGTGTATTTATCTTACAGATGTATCTAAAAATGGATATGAATAACTACCTACGACATTATTCGTGGATGTACAATCGTCATACTGATAACATGTGCGAGACAAATTCATAGAGGGTATACAGTAGTTCCTACAGTTCGCCAAGATGTTCCCTCAATACATGGAGGACACCAAAATTAAGTGTCCGTGTGTGAGATATCGCAACTTGAAATATCATTCATTGTTGGAGGTGGTTACAAGACTGTTGAGCATCAAGTCCGATTTTAACATCTCGCAAAAATGCTACAACCGACTAATGGAGTTGAGTATAGAGATCTTGTCGGCGAGTGCTAAGTTACCTAAAGACTTCTACTGGTCTAAGAGGATGGTGAGATCGCTCTGGATGGGATACGAGAAAATTGATGCATGTCAAAACGGGTGCATGCGGTACTAGAAAGACGACAAGGATGAAGACGTGTGCAAATTTTGTGGTGCTGATCGCTACAAGACAACTGGTACAAGAAGGTCTGCCGGTGTAAGAAAGTCGACCGATTCGATGCACTACTTGCCTTTGACGCCTCGGTTGCAGAGGTTGTTTATGGTGAAGGAGACTACCGAAAACATGAGTTGGCACAAACGAGAACAGATTGAAGGAGTGTTGGATCACCCACCGATAGAGAAGCATGAAAGCACTTCGATCGAGAGTATCCCGATTTTGCTTTGAATTCGCGTAATGTAAGATTGAGGCTCTCCTCAGACGGTTTCACCCCATTCGGACTTTCGGGCTTCCAGTATTCGTGTTGTGCTGTAATCGTTATTCCGTACAACCTACCGCCTTGGATGTGTAATGCCCCGCTCCGCGTCGGCATTATGTATCAAGTGAGTGGGCAGAACTTCGTTCTTTGATTCTTGCACGCCTTAATAATAACCTGAGTTTTTGCTTGCAATATTTTCATAAGAGAATGATAGAACCTGCCTTGCATGTTAATGAACGAACTCACCTAGCTTGTCTTTAAAACGATCATGTCTGCTTAACGAGAATCCTGAATGTCTAGAGTGCATGAACATGTTCACTATCGTCTATGCTTCGAGAGAACTATATTGTGCCTGAATGTGTTCAAGTGATAAGTCGGATTATCCCGCAACAACGATAACTGTTCTGATGGTTCGTCTCGTCTGCATACTAGAGTTTATTTGATAGTGTTCCATGCATTCACATCGGCCGGACAATGGCTTTTGGTGGAGAGCTGAACTGCATGTGTCACGGATGCTACCATGATAGTAAAAAGCAACCATGAGTCACAGCTGTCATTAGCTTCAGATGAATGAGTCATTGGTATGCTGTACAACCAGATGCCGATCTTGAGATACTCGGGGACCGTCCTGCATATAGCTAAGTTATTGTGTTGGCTTGGATAGATGGACTGCCCCTAAGATTGTGCATGTGTGTCTAGCTATGCATTTTGTCCCTCGAGTCTCACGAGACACGCTGCACACACCCTGAAACATGAACGATTGCTTGTCTTGCTTATTGCATATGAAACTCTGTTTCCAAAGATGTTTCCAAACAATGTAATATGACTCTGCTAGAACTGCATAAAACGATTCCACGGAATCGGGTCATGACAAAATGGTATCAGAGCGGAATCGATTCTCTGGCCCAAATTTGTTGCATTGACTCTGATATATTGCTCGATATGGTATTGCAATAGAGCGTTCCATACAATAAGTCCATAGATATTCTCAAAGTGCAAATATTTTCTGAACTTGAATTGCTTCATTGTTTCGATTGAGTACGGCGAGGGATGGCACTATCGCTGCTCGAAATATCGAGAAGTTTATCCTTGAAGTTTCGAGGATAAAAATTTTTGTTGGTTGGTAATTATGCAATGCCCCGCTCCGCGTCGGCATTATGTATTAAGTGAGTGGGCAGAACTTCGTTCTCTTATTCTTGTACGCCTTAATAATAACCTGAGTTTTTGCTTGCAATATTTTCATAAGAGAATGATAGAACATGCCTTGCATGTTAATGAACGAACTCACCTAGCTTGTCTTTGAAACGATCATGTCTACTTAACAAGAATCCTGAAACGCTTGTCTAGAGTGCATGAACATGTTCACTATCGTCTATGCTTCGAGAGAACCATATTATGCCTGAATGTGTTCAAGTGATAAGTCGGATTGCCCCGCAACAACGATAACTGTTCTGATGGTTCGTCTCGTCTGCATACTAGAGTTTATTTAATAGTGTTCCATGCATTCGCATCGGTCAGACAATGGCTTTTGGTGGAGAGCTGAACTGCATGTGTCACGGCTGCTACCATGATAGTGAAAAGCAACCATGAGTCACAGCTGCCATTAGCTTCAGATGAATGAGTCATTGGTATGCTGTACAACCAGCTGCCGATCCTGAGATACTCGGGGACCGTCCTGCATATAGCTAAGTCATTGTGTTGGCTTGGATAGATGGACTGCCCCTAAGATTGTGCATGTGTGTCTAGCTACACCATGAAACATGAGCGATTGCTTGTCTTGCTTATTGCATATGAAACTCTGTTCCAAAGATGTTTTCAAACAATGTAATATGACTTTGCTAGAACTGCATGAAACGATTCCACGGAATGGGGTCATGACAGGATGTGCATGAAGACTCCTTATATGTTCTTAACCGTCATCATCCCGGGTCCGAATAATACAAAGAGGAACATCGATGGGTACTTGCAGTCGTTGATAGATGAGTTGAATCAATTGTGGGAAGTAGGTGCCAACACCTACGATGTTTCCAAAAAGCAGAATTTTCAGATGAGGGCAGCACTTATGTGGACCATCAACGACTTTTTTGTTTATGACATATTATCTGGATGGAGTACTATGGTCGTCTTTCATGTCAATATTGCATGGACCGCACTAAGACTTTCTGCTTGAAACACAGAGGAAAAGCGTGCTTCTTCGATTGTCATCAATAATTTCTTTCGTCGGATCATCCGTTCCGGAGGAATATGAATGTTTTTTCATGTCGATGTTATGGAGAAGGCAATTTTACCTCCAAGGTGGTCCGAAGACACGATATGGGAAGAGGTTAAAGATTTATCAAGTGCTATCGAAAAGCCTACTAAGGGGTACAAGTGTGATGAATTTGGTCGCACTCATAACTGGACGAAGAGGAGCATATTCTGTGATATGCCATATTGGAGCACCAATCTTATCAGACATAACCTTGATGTCATGCATATCGAGAAGAATGTATTTGACAACATAATTAATATTGTGATGGACGTAAAGGGAAAGTCGAAAGACAATCCTAAGGCCAGGTTGGACTTGGAAGAAATATGCAGACGTCCTGCGTTGCATTTGATAGAGGAAGGGAATAAGAAGTATAAGCAGCCTAAGGCAATTTTCTCACTGGACAAGGAGGATAAATGGAGACTTTGTAGGTGGATTCAGGGGATAAAATTTTCAGACGGATATGTGTCGAATATGAGAAGATGCGTCAACCTGAAGAAGAACAAACTAATGGGTATGAAGAGCCACGACTGTCACGTATTCCTGGAGAGGTTAATTATGATTGTATTTCGGAAATTCTTACCGTAGGTAGTTTGGGATCCATTGACAGAGCTTAGCATATTCTCCAGAGATCTTTGTTCTACTAAATTGCTCGTCGATTGTCTAGAAAAGTAAGAGAAGGATATTGCAATAACACTGTAAAGCTCGAGAGGTGGTTTCCTCCTGGATTCTTTGACTCCATGAAACATTTGCCAATTCATCTTTCCTATGAGGCCCGTGTTTGTAGACATGTAGGTTATCGGTGGATGTATCCGTTCGAGCGACATTTGAACCACCTAAATAGAAATATGAAAAATAAGGCATGGGTTGAGATTTCTATTTGTGAAGAATATGTTCTCAAGGAGATTATAAACTTTGTTCAATGTATTTCAAGCCTCATGTTGCTACTAATCGAACGAGAGCCCCTAGAAATGACTTCGGGTACCGGAAATCTAATGATGAAATACTGAAAGTATTCAATGCATTCGGAAAGCCTTCGGGAAAAATGAAGAAGAGATTTCTGAATGACGATGAGCTAAGGGTTGCTCAGTTGTATATATTACTCAACTGCGATGAGGATGAAGTAGAGAATCTCGAGGGATAAGTAATTAATACGTCCACGTTCACGTCATCTCAATGTAATAGTATACACTATTATTATTAAACTAATTGGCCAATATTTTATTGTTTTTCAGCATATTTAATGAAGAGGTCATGTCGAGTAGACCATACATAACAGATGAAGAAGTAGAACAGGAAATGAGACGACATTTTCCTTCTTGGTTGAGTGCATATGTAAGGAGCTCGGTAATTACTTTTTGTATATGCACTTTATACAATAATTAACGAAACGTTGAACTTAATTTCTTATCTTGTGGTATTTAGGTCGATCGTCCAGACGCAACACTTGAGAATGGATCTATTAGAACTCTAGCTAAGGGGCCAATTTATGCCATCAAAATCTGGCCAAGCTATTTTATAAATGGGTTTAGGTTCAAGTTAACAACTTTCCCGATCAGAGATAACTTTCTAGATCTCGATTCCTCAAAAAATAGTTGTTTGTGTATCAAATCTTCGAACTACAAAGATGTCGATATAGACAATAATTTCTATGGTGTCTTACGGGAGATTGTGGAGCTGACATATAATTATGGAACAAAGCCTGCTAAGATCGTGTTATTCAAGTGTGAATGGTTCGATCCGATCCAAGATCAAGGTTGAAAAATAAAAAAAGCATAGTCTTGTGGATATAAACTACTGGCGTCAATATCAAGGCTACGAACCATTTATCCTATCAAGTCAGGCTCAACTCGTGTACTTCACAACTTATCCTAAACAGGGAACAACGAGGTTAGACTGGTGGGCAGTATGCAAGACCAAAGCTAGAAATACCTTTGACGTTGACGAAATAGCTTATCAGGTGGATGAGCTACCTCTTGTAACAAATATTGTAGATGTGGACTCAACGAAAGTTCCTCATTACACGGATAATCGTGTAGAAGAGGTAGAATTATCTGAAAAGGAAGACGAAGTAGATGAAAGAGAAGATGAGGAGGAAGAGGAAGAGGAGGATGAGAAAAACGAAAAAGATGAATTTTCAGAAGGGAATTGAAAATAAATAAAATATATTTAGTCTTGTGATATGTACTTGTAAAATAAAACCCAAAAAATTCAACGAAGGGTTGCTCTGGGTCTATTTATATATTTTGAACATAGAATGTACCATTATTTAGACTTGTGACATGTACTAGTAATTATTTACTGTGTAATTCCATTATGACTGTGAGATTTATTTTATTTTTCTTCTTCATTTCATTTTGTTTGTATATATATATATATATATATATATATATATATATATATATATATATATATATATATATATATATATGCGTATTTGTTTTATTATCATATGTTTTTATCAGTTCTGACAGGACGACGCGGAGGGTTCGGACGTAGAGGAGCATCTAGAAGACACCATGCTCTGAGCGGCAGCACTCCTTCGATACCGGGTACTAGGTTTGGACCATCGTCTCCGAGTACTCCACTCTTCCGACCACTTGTATCTCCTCATGACAGTACTCATGGGACGAGCAGTTCCAGGCTGAAGCCTACTCCTCCGTCTACCGTTCCTACTGCTGACGGTACCAAGGAGACCCAGGAGAAGACGAACGAAGCCCAACCCCCGCCGTCTCAACATCAGAGAGATCCTCCATGCGCGCCTACGGACGAGCATCAGATGGAGATTTGGACTGACGGCACAAAGTAAGTTAATTAGTTAATATTTTCTTACGTAAATATATATATATTGACTTCTCCATGAATATAATTATCTCTGTATAGATATCGTCCGTCGAGGATACAGATACGCCTATGGCTCTTTCTGAGGTACAATTATGGTGGCCCTTGGATCAACTACTCTGATTCTCCAGATGAGAGAAAGTCGTTCTGGTTTGCGCACTTCAAAATAAAAATATATTTGGTTAATTTTAATATCGATCATCTAATTTATTTATATTACATAACTTACTATATTACTTCTTGTAGGACATGTATTTCTACCTACAGCACTGGGTCGAGGTGATCGAGGAGATATTTCCTTCCGTCGCCGCAAAGCTAGTTCGGGATGCGATCAATGATCAAAAGGACCGTGATCGTTTGAGAAAATCAATCCAAGGTTGGATCAAGACTAAGCAGTGGACTCAGATGGGGGCTAGATTCGACGATCCCAGGTACAAGAAAAACTCGGAGAAAGCGAAGGCGGCCAGGAAGAATGAAGGAAAGTGGTGTGGTAGGTCGATTTTGATAACGGAACATTTTTGTCGCATGGTAAGTATTTGAACGTATATATATTATTTTAATCAAAGTAGGATAAAATGGTTAATTTTAGTAACAATATATATATTTATAATTAACAGGTCCAGAGGGGTAATGACCGTCTTTCACGCCACCCATCAGAAGGGCGGACAGCTAATCGATGATAGGGCCACGCAGACTTACGTAAGTATTACTTTACATTTTTTAATTTTAATATAACTTAGAAAATATCCAAATAAATATCCATCTAGTTAGTAATAAGTTTCTTAGATAGTAACATTTATGTTTACAACGAGTGGATAGTAACAAATATATTTATCGAGCGATTCATTTTTTTTCTAGAATGAGTATCTACGATTCAGTGAGCAGTCGGTGCAATAGGCTGCTAATGCACCTCCCGAGGGAGAGGCCGGTACTTCCTCGCAGCCACCGGCCCACCCAGTTCCGTCGGCTAACGAGCTGTGGCAGACCGCCGCTGGTGGTCTTCAGAGGGGTACATACTACAGTACGGGATCCTATGACGCATATGTTGCGATGCAGTACTTTAGGACCCCCTCTGCCCCTGTGCATACCCCACAGCCTTCCCAGGAGTTAGTGCGAGTCCAGCAGGAGAGAGTTGATAATCAGATTGTGTCTCTGCATGACGAGTTGATGGGAAGGATTTTACAGCATCCTCAGTCCCAGCCGCAGATGGACGATGCGAGAATATTAGCACGTTTTGATGCGCTCGAGAAAAATCTTTGGAGCTCAGGACTATGACGGAGGCGACAAAATGGGACATTACATATCTGGCATCATCGATACAGCTTTCCGTCACTCGGGTTATAGGTGTCATGGATTCATATAATGATCAGCTGTCAGCATTGGAGCGAATACGTCCTCCTGGTTCATCGGCATTGACACGTCCATCGACGACACGACCTCCTAGTTCGATATCGGTGGCGCTTTCACATGACCAGTTGGACTATATCGTATCCGAGTTGCGCGACAGTTTTCCTCCTCCTCATGATCAGCATTAGTCCTCGGTTGGACAAATAGTTGTGAGTTTGTGTGATATTAGCCCATTTTTGGGAATTTGTGTGACATTAGCCCTTTTTGGGTCTTTTGTATATATTCTTGTAATGACATGAGGATATTTATCTCAAACTTTTATGTATATTTGAATTTGTATGACATTGGTCAACAGTGACAGTAGATTTGAATTTATCGGTGTTTAACAATCTGCTTATGTGTGACATTCCACCGTAGGGGTCTATTTTAAAACTGTGAATATATTTGTATAAACTGCACGCTGAAAATTGTTATATAAACTATTATGTACCAATATGCATATATTTTTATATTTTTTTACAGCAAGTTAGCGACGTTTAGCGACGTATAAATACGTCGCTAATAGGTATCAAAACGTCGCTACACTTGTACCACGACTTCGCAAATATGCTGCTAAACGTCGCTAATATGCTGACTTGGCAATATCTACCATGTCATCAAGATGTAACTAAATACGTTGCTAAATGTCGCTACATTCACAAATATTAGCGACGTATATGCGTTGCTAAACTTTTGTGACACAATAAACATCACTAAGTATAAAAATATTGTAATCACCTGAATTTTTTAGAAAATTTTAAATTTAATTTTCTGGAATTAATTAGCAATTTTCGGTAATTTTTAAATCAATAAATTAAAGCTGTCTAAGTTAGAATGAATTTTTAAATGAAATTAAATAATATTAAAAAGTAGTGGAAATTATATTTTCAAGTGTAAAATTAAAAACCGAGCCTGGGGTATTTTTCAGGGAATTTATTGGACCCCGGATGAATTTTTAAAGGATTAAAAACTATTGTTAAATTTATCTGATTATTTAAACCTATATATTATTTGAACCAAACCATTTATCTAAACCGAACCCTGAACCGGACCGAGCCGGCCGGTCAAACTAGACCGAACCGCTCAGGCTAGCGGGTCGGATCCGGGTAAGAACCCGACCCGCCAGCACCAGACCCGACCCGACCCGTTCTAAACCCTAACCCCCAAATCTGAAGAGCCCCGACCCCTCGCCTGGCCGGCGGCCGTTTTCGCCGCCGTGGCCGCCGGGCGACCCTGCGATTCAGCTCCTCCACACCCGGCGACCCATCCCCTTCCTCTTCCAGCCAACGTCCGGCCGATTCCCATCCCCAACCTCCTATAAAAGCCTAGCTAGGCCGACCGGAATCCTCTTCACACCCGACGCCACCGAACCACCTGCTGGACCTCCCCTCCACTCAGCCGACCAGCGCCGGCGCCGCATCTCCAGACTCTGCCGCCACCTCCCAGAACCCGGACCCGGCCGCAGCACCTCCAGTGACCACCCCGGACCTCCAACCCTCCGGCCATTCGCCTACCCGACTCCAGAACCTCCCCGAGCGCTGTCGTGGACAGTCCGCCTCCGACGAACAGTGCCTTCACGACCTCGTCCACCCGCCAGTACAGCCCGAGCCTCCCAGACCTCCGCCCAGTGCCGTGAGGTGTCGACGCACCTCTGACCTAGCCCAGACACAGCTTGGATACGGAATCAGGACACAGAGACTCGAACTTGACACGCGCAGATCGAATTTTTCAAGCCCTGTTCAGGTAACCACGACTTTCTGCTCGTAGCTCGGTTTCCTATTCCGTCAGTTTTATCACGAAGCCGGTATGACCCCCTCGATGCCCGTGCAACCCGCTCGGGGCATCGCGTCCTGAGGTGATCGTGAACCGCGATCCAAAACAGGAAAAATTAACGTCCTATTTCACCTCGGAACTGGGAATGCCCCGTCAAACGGGACGACTTGGTCACGTGCGGTCTTCACCGACACGTCAGCGTCATTAATACGGACGTGCGGGATTTCGCAGAAGCTGATTCGGATGTGCGTGCACACCGGAATCAGTGCGTATCCGCGGACAACACTCCGTATCCGGCTTTTCTGTAATTAGCTGTAACTTAGTGTATACACGTCAGATCGAGACAAAACTTGCGCCATCGGACTCGTAGCAATACGCTGGTCCTGTGGGTCAAGTTTGGTTCGATTCTGAGAACGTTGGAAAATCGCGTGTCGTGGGCCCCACAGGCTCCAACTGACGGGTGATTTTGAGAACGGCTCATCGGAATCCAATTCTGGAAGTTCCGTTGGGTTCGTATCAACGTTCCTGACTTGTTGGCACTAAGTTGGACTGATTTGGAAACCTTTGACCCTGACCCGATTTTCGATGCAAAGCGGCCCACACATGGACCCGCTTTGGCCTAGAAATGTCGTTTTTGCCCTTGTGTCCAAACTGGACTTAAGGACAGGCGTTTCTAACTAATTTTTATGTTCTGAGACTGTTGGTAATGTTCATTTCAGCTTTTGGAGGAGTTATTGCTGAACCCACTGTTACAAGGACCGCCACTGATATTCCAATCCCAGGCAAGTGTACCTTGCCATAAATTGCAGTTTATTAGTTTATTTAGTTCTTTTGCTTTATTTTCTAGAATATTGTGCATGCTACAACCTAGGACCGTATGACGTACTTTGTGTCCGATCACAGTCGGGTGCCAACCCCGTACGCGGAGTTGAGTATGTCATTTAGTGATGGACATTCGAGACCCTTTATATTCTCGTGCTTGATTATCAAGTACACTACAACCTAGGACACTTGACACCATACATTGACAGAATCTTCCTGACATATTCAAGGTGATTCTGTATAGGATACAGGATGGACATAGTTATATATTCTTAGTTTATGACTGTTGCATTAGATCTGATCTCACGTGACATGGACATGAGACGTGTGGTTACATTGGGTGGGGAGAGACACACAGGCTACAGGCTGTCTATACATATATACTACTATTGTGAGGTTGTAGACTCTCGAGCAGAGCTAGACCACTACTAGATATTGCTGCTACCGGCTCCCAGTCACAGAGCTTGTAGCAGTCTCAGCCTGAGTACTAGTGTAGCTCTCAGTTGCATTTTCACTTAGATGGTTATGTAGTTACCCTGCTTATTCATTTACTATTTCACTGCATTTATTTCTGGCTTGTATTATTTGTACCTTGCTATGTCCCCTGAGGACCTGGAATGGATGATGTCCCCAGGTTTAGCAGAAGAGCATTATCCCGAGGTTTACGGGACAGGAGCTGAAGCTATACCAGGAGCTGTTGCTGGAGGAGAACCTAACATAGAAGCAGAGGTGATGGCAGAAGATTTTACTTGAGATTATGTTATTTGTACTCTTCAGATACTTTATTTTGGACTCTTTTGTTCTGGTCGGATGAACCAGTGTTTTAGACTCTTGTCGGGTTGTTCCCCGACATACTCTGCTGAGACTGGACTTGATGTACTTTCTTTTATTTGCTGTTGTTCTTATTATTCTGTGTGTGGATGAGATTAGTCTTTACTTGATATTGTAGACCTTATATTTACAGCTTAAGTGTGCCCGATGGATCCATTAAATTGGGTCAGTCCATCGGTGCGTACTGCTGGCCATTGACACGTGTATGGTCCCTCGTTATTTTGGGACTGGGGCGTGACAGATATCAGGCGCGATGATATCCCACCTCCGCCACAGTTCACTCCACAGATGCCTGCCTTCCCACCAGGACAAGCAATGGATGGGCAGCAAATGTTCCAGATGTTTTATGCTATGATGCAAGCTCAACAACAAGTTCAACAGGAGGCACAGCGTCAGGAGGCAGAGAACTTGAGAAACAGCCTAGTAAATGCATTGGAGCAGGCGAACCCGCAAGCTAGGCGACCAGCGATGGGATCTATCACTGATTTCCGTCAACTCAAGCCCCGTACCTTTTCGGGAAAGGAAGGACCAACTGAAGTGCACGAGTGGCTTACGAACACACAACATCAGTTGGAAGCAGCTGAACTTCCTCGGGAGAGATGGATGACTGCTGTCCGAATGCAACTGACGGACAACGCGCACCATTGGTGGCTAGCTGAAGAGAGGAGGCTCGGACATGACCGAGTCACTTGGGAGGAGTTCTCCAAACTCTTCCAAGAGATGTATATCCCAGCCGTTGCTAGATCAGAACTCCGAGATAAGTTCAACCGCCTCATCCAGGGCAACATGACTGTGGAGGAGTATAATGCTGAATTCATTCGCCTGAGTCGTTTCGCCCCTTCTCTAATTCCTACCGAAGAAGAGAAGGCGGAGAAATTCTTTGACGGACTCAGGTTCGAGCTTCAGAGGTTGATTGGATCTGTTGCCCCTACATCGTACAACGACGTCCTTGCGGCAGCACGACGCATGGAGCGCGTCACCAGGAGGGAGTCAAGCCTGAAGCGACCATTTTCCTCAGCACCATCCAAGGCAGCACAAGGGGATTCTGCAAAGCGACTCCAAAGGAATCTACCGCAGAGGGCAGCACCAAGAACTCTACCTACTTGTCATTTCTGCGGCAAGTTGGGTCACATTGAAAAGGAGTACAGACGCAAATTGGGACTGTGCCTGGTATGCGGCTCCAACCAGCATCTATCCAGGGACTGCACAGCACGTCGAGAGGGAGAACCACGACTAGCTCTACCTGCACCACGGCCAGATTATCCAGCAGTGGGAGCACAGCAGACGGGAGTTGGAGGAGTCAGACCACCAGCTCCAGGAGGATATCAGCCAAGACCTCCATTGCCACCTCAAGCAGCACTATTCCAACAGGCTCGTCAGCAGAGGGGACCAGCACAGGGACGAGGTCAGGCTTTTGCATTGGCTGTTCAGGAAGAAGCTATTGCTGGAGAAGTTATAGCAGGTACCATCTTAGTAGCTTCATTACCTGCTGTAGCTTTATTTGATTCTGGGGCATCACACTCATTTATAGCTGCTAGCTTCGTAGCCACCCATAGAGTAGCTACTGCACCCCTTCCGAAGACTAAGAGAATTCTTACGGGAGGTGGAATTATACCTGTTAGTGATATCTGTAGATCATGCTCAGTAGTAGTCTGCGAAAGAGAGATGCGAGCCCAATTTCTGATCTTTTTTATGCCTGACTATGATGTGGTACTTGATATGGACTGGTTAAGTCAGTATCATGCTACTCTTGATTGTCGGCTTGGAAAAGTTATATTCAGACCACCTGGACACTCAGAGTTTGAATTTCTTCGAGGAGCTGTAGAACAAGGTGTTCAGCCAACTCTTAGGGCATTAACTGTAGAAGGGGAGTCAAGTTACCCAAGAGTTATATCAGAGTTTGTGGATGTATTTCCCGATGATCTTTCAGGTCTACCACCTGATCGGGAAATAGAATTCACCATAGACTTAACTCCAGGAGCAGAACCTATCACTTCAACGGTTTATAGACTAGCCCCTAAGGAGTTAGTAGAGTTGAAGAAGCAAGTTGATGAACTTCTGGAGAAAGGTTTCATCCGGCCCAGTGTTTCACCTTGGGGAGCACCAATACTGTTTGTACCTAAGAAGGATGGAACAGTGCGCCTGTGCATTGATTACAGGGCGTTAAACGCTGTGACCATTAAGAACCGGTATCCCTTGCCTCGTATTGATGACTTGTTTGATCAGTTGAGTGCAGCTAGGATATTTTCAAAGATTGATCTAAGATCCGGTTATCACCAGATTAGGGTGAGAAAGGAAGATATTCCGAAGACAGCCTTTAGAACCAAGTATGGACACTATGAGTTCTTAGTAATGCCGTTTGGTTTAACCAACGCACCTGCTGTGTTCATGAGCTTGATGAACCGAGTTTTCCATCAATACTTGGATAAATTCGTGGTGGTATTTATAGATGACATTCTGGTATATTCTAAAAGTCATGAAGAGCACGAAGGACATCTCAGAATCGTGCTAGAGACGTTGAGGCAGGAGAAGCTTTATGCTAAGCTCAGTAAATGTGAGTTTTGCATGGATAAGGTGCCATTCTTGGGGCATATTATCTCAGGAGAAGGGCTGTCAGTTGATCCAGAGAAGGTTGTTGCTATTGAGACTTGGCCTACACCAACATCAGTTGCTGAAGTGAGGAGTTTTCTAGGACTTGCTGGATATTACAGAAGGTTCGTAGAAAATTTCTCAAGGATTGCGGAGCCAATGACGAAGTTGACACGGAAAGATCAGGACTTTGCATGGACAGAAGAATGTCAGAGGGCCTTTGAAGAATTGAAGAGGCGTCTAACAACAGCACCAGTCTTGACTCTTCCTTCAGGGTCAGGCGGTTTTGTTGTTTATAGCGATGCGTCAGGTAGTGGCCTTGGATGTGTTTTGATACAACACGGCAAAGTTATTGCTTATGCATCGAGACAGTTGAAGGTCCATGAGAAGAACTACCCAACGCATGATCTGGAGCTAGCTGCTGTAATATTTGCACTGAAGATTTGGAGGCATTATCTTTATGGGGAGAAGGTGGAAATCTTCACTGACCACAAAAGTCTGAAGTATGTATATACTCAGAAGGAGCTTAACATGAGGCAAAGACGCTGGCTGGAGTTGATGGTGGACTTTGATATAGATCTGCAGTACCACCCAGGGAAGGCGAATGTAGTAGCAGATGCACTTAGCAGGAAGCCTACAGCTTATTTCTTGACAATGCAACCTGAGCTATTGAAAGATCTACAGGAGCTTCAGATAGAGGTTATTCTACCAAGGCAGAGTGGCTTGCTGGCTAACCTGGAAGTGAAGTCATCGCTCGTGGAAAGGATTAAGGAAGCTTTGCCCACTGATGCAAGATTTTGAAGACTCAAAGAGAAGACAGAAGCAGGCTTGCAGACGGGACTTCGCATACATGAGGATGGTACATTAAGGTGCGGAGATCGTCTATATGTTCCAAATGGAGAACTGAGACAGGAGCTAATGACTGAAGCGCATAGCTCGATATACTCTGTTCATCCAGGAGGAACAAAGATGTATCGAGATCTAAGGCAGTATTACTGGTGGCATGGAATGAAGAGGGAGATTGCGAGATTCGTAGCTAAATGCTTAGTCTGCCAACAAGTGAAAGCCGAACATCAAAGGACTGCCGGAATGCTGCAGCCGCTTCCCATACCAGAATGGAAGTGGGAACATATCACCATGGACTTCATCACAGGATTTTCAAGGAGCCCTAGTGGAAAAGATGCGGTATGGGTTATCGTGGACCGACTCACTAAGTCTGCGCACTTCTTGCTATTTAGAGTTGGGCAGTCCACAGAGATACTAGCCGACATGTATATGCGACAAATAGTAAGATTGCATGGAGTGCCGGTTAGTATTGTATCAGATCGAGATTCGAGATTCACCTCTCATTTCTGGCGAAGTATGCAAGAGAGTCTTGGCACCAGACTAAAATTTAGCACGGCCTATCACCCCCAGACAGATGGTCAATCAGAACGTACAATCCAGATCTTGGAGGATATGCTGAGATCTTGTATGTTAGACTTTGGAGGGTCTTGCGAAGATCATTTGCATTTGGTAGAGTTCTCATATAACAATAGTTACCAGGCAAGTATCAAGATGGCACCTTTTGAGGCGTTATATGGTAGAAAGTGCAGATCGCCAATATGCTGGAGTGATGTCGGAGAGCGACAAATCTTGGGACCAGAGTTGGTGATGCAAACAGTGGAGAAGGTTAAACAAATCCAGAATCATCTTCGTGCAGCTCAGGACAGACAGAAGCATTGGGCTGATACACACCGACGTCCATTAGAGTTCAAGGAGGGAGAACATGTGTTTCTGAGGATTTCACCTACTCGAGGAACCATCCGCTTTGGGAGCAGAGGCAAATTGAGTCCAAGGTACATTGGGCCCTTCGATATCCTGGAGCGCATTGGTGAGGTGGCCTATCGTCTTGCATTACCTCCATCTTTAGAGGGAGTGCATGATGTGTTCCATGTCTCACAGTTGAGAAGATATGTGACTGACCCAAGTCATATAGTGGATCATTCTGAGATCGCAGTAGGCCCAAGCCTGAGGTACGAAGAACAACCAGTGGGTATACTTGGCACCAGTGAGAAGACACTGAGAGGGCATACAATTAAACTGGTTCGTGTGGCTTGGAAGCAACACTCTCCTGGTGAATCTACTTGGGAGAGAGAAGATATCATGCGCCAGAAATACCCCCATTTATTCGAGGATGCAGGTATAATTTAAAGTAATTATTGTAATTCCTGTAGTTCTGTTCTTTTAGTAGTATAATCTTTAAATTGCGAGGACGCAATTTTCTTAAGGGGGGTAGATTGTAATCACCTGAATTTTTTAGAAAATTTTAAATTTAATTTTCTGGAATTAATTAGCAATTTTCGGTAATTTTTAAATCAATAAATTAAAGCTGTCTAAGTTAGAATGAATTTTTAAATGAAATTAAATAATATTAAAAAGTAGTGGAAATTATATTTTCAAGTGTAAAATTAAAAACCGAGCCTGGGGTATTTTTCAGGGAATTTATTGGACCCCGGATGAATTTTTAAAGGATTAAAAACTATTGTTAAATTTATCTGATTATTTAAACCTATATATTATTTGAACCAAACCATTTATCTAAACCGAACCCTGAACCGGACCGAGCCGGCCGGTCAAACTAGACCGAACCGCTCAGGCTAGCGGGTCGGATCCGGGTAAGAACCCGACCCACCAGCACCAGACCCGACCCGACCCGTTCTAAACCCTAACCCCCAAATCTGAAGAGCCCCGACCCCTCGCCTGGCCGGCGGCCGTTTCCGCCGCCGTGGCCGCCGGGCGACCCTGCGATTCAGCTCCTCCACACCCGGGACCCATCCCCTTCCTCTTCCAGCCAACGTCCGGCCGATTCCCATCCCCAACCTCCTATAAAAGCCTAGCTAGGCCGACCGGAATCCTCTTCACACCCGACGCCACCGAACCACCTGCTGGACCTCCCCTCCACTCAGCCGACCAGCGCCGGCGCCGCATCTCCAGACTCCGCCGCCACCTCCCAGAACCCGGACCCGGCCGCAGCACCTCCAGTGACCACCCCGGACCTCCAACCCTCCGGCCATTCGCCTACCCGACTCCAGAACCTCCCCGAGCGCTGTCGTGGACAGTCCGCCTCCGACGAACGGTGCCTTCACGACCTCGTCGACCCGCCAGTACAGCCCGAGCCTCCCAGACCTCCGCCCAGTGCCGTGAGGTGTCGACGCACCTCTGACCTAGCCCAGACACAGCTTGGATACAGAATCAGGACACAGAGACTCGAACTTGACACGCGCAGATCGAATTTTTCAAGCCCTGTTCAGGTAACCACGACTTTCTGCTCGTAGCTCGGTTTCCTATTCCGTCAGTTTTATCACGAAGCCGGTATGACCCCCTCGATGTCCGTGTAACCCGCTCGGGGCATCGCGTCCTGAGGTGATCGTGAACCGCGATCCAAAACAGGAAAAATTAACGTCCTATTTCACCTCGGAACTGGGAACGCCCCGTCAAACAGGACGACTTGGTCACGTGCGGTCTTCACCGACACGTCAGCGTCGTTAATACGGACGTGCGGGATTTCGCAGAAGCTGATTCGGATGTGCGTGCACACCGGAATCAGTGCGTATCCGCGGACAACACTCCGTATCCGACTTTTCTGTAATTAGCTGTAACTTAGTGTATACACGTCAGATCGAGACAAAACTTGCGCCATCGGACTCGTAGCAATACGCTGGTCCTGTGGGTCAAGTTTGGTTCGATTCTGAGAACGTTGGAAAATCGCGTGTCGTGGGCCCCACAGGCTCCAACTGACGGGTGATTTTGAGAACGGCTCATCGGAATCCAATTCTGGAAGTTCCGTTGGGTTCGTATCAACGTTCCTGACTTGTTGGCACTAAGTTGGACTGATTTGGAAACCTTTGACCCTGACCCGATTTTCGGTGCAAAGCGGCCCACACATGGACCCGCTTTGGCCTAGAAATGTCGTTTTTGCCCTTGTGTCCAAACTGGACTTAAGGACAGGCGTTTCTAACTAATTTCTATGTTCTGAGACTGTTGGTAATGTTTATTTCAGCTTTTGGAGGAGTTATTGCTGAACCCACTGTTACAAGGACCGCCACTGATATTCCAATCCCAGGCAAGTGTACCTTGCCATAAATTGCAGTTTATTAGTTTATTTAGTTCTTTTGCTTTATTTTCTAGAATATTGTGCATGCTACAACCTAGGACCGTATGACGTACTTTGTGTCCGATCACAGTCGGGTGCCAACCCCGTACGCGGAGTTGAGTATGTCATTTAGTGATGGACATTCGAGACCCTTTATATTCTCGTGCTTGATTATCAAGTACACTACAACCTAGGACACTTGACACCATACATTGACAGAATCTTCCTGACATATTCAAGGTGATTCTGTATAGGATACAGGATGGACATAGTTATATATTCTTAGTTTATGACTGTTGTATTAGATCTGATCTCACGTGACATGGACATGAGACGTGTGATTACATTGGGTGGGGAGAGACACACAGGCTACAGGCTGTCTATACATATATACTACTATTGTGAGGTTGTAGACTCTCGAGCAGAGCTAGACCACTACTAGATATTGCTGCTACCGGCTCCCAGTCACAGAGCTTGTAGCAGTCTCAGCCTGAGTACTAGTGTAGCTCTCAGTTGCATTTTCACTTAGATGGTTATGTAGTTACCCTGCTTATTCATTTACTATTTCACTGCATTTATTTCTGGCTTGTATTATTTGTACCTTGCTATGTCCCCTGAGGACCTGGAATGGATGATGTCTCCAGGTTTAGCAGAAGAGCATTATCCCGAGGTTTACGGGACAGGAGCTGAAGCTATACCAGGAGCTGTTACTGGAGGAGAACCTAACATAGAAGCAGAGGTGATGGCAGAAGATTTTACTTGAGATTATGTTATTTGTACTCTTCAGATACTTTATTTTGGACTCTTTTGTTCTGGTCGGATGAACCAGTGTTTTAGACTCTTGTCGGGTTGTTCCCCGACATACTCTGCTGAGACTGGACTTGATGTACTTTCTTTTATTTGCTGTTGTTCTTATTATTCTGTGTGTGGATGAGATTAGTCTTTACTTGATATTGTAGACCTTATATTTACAGCTTAAGTGTGCCCGATGGATCCATTAAATTGGGTCAGTCCATCGGTGCGTACTGCTGGCCATTGACACGTGTCTGGTCCCTCGTTATTTTGGGACTGGGGCGTGACAAATATCAGCGACGTTTTACGACCAAGTTTGTGTCGCTCATATACCGATGTTGTAACGCAAAACGTCGCTAATTGGAGAAAAAGTGGTACGTCACTAAGATACGTCGCTAATTGCGATGTATAGCGACGTATTTCCTGTCAGCGACTAGCTAGATCATGACATTTATAAAACGTCGCTAATAACGTCGCTAATACGTTTTAACAACGTAAATTTACAATTTAGCGACATTTTTTGCCGTTGCTAACCCCGCAAATTTTAGTAGTGGAAGGAAAGAAAATTGATTTCTTGCTCTTTCCTTTACTTTAGAAAATTGCAAAATCTGTCGATTTTACGTTTTGGTGTTTGAAAATGCCAAGAAAATTAGGAGGGAAAGTGAATACTTAAAGATGGAAAAGTGAATACTTAAAGATGAAAAAGTGAATCCTTGGGTGGGTGGAGGAAACCACTTTCTCATCTATTTTTCTTTCCAATGGGAATCACTTTCATTTTCTCCTCCATTCCTTTGGCACACAAACGTAGGAAAGGAATGACTTTCATTTCCTAAGGTCATTATTTCGCGAACCAAACAAGACCAGGAGGTTATAAAAAATATTATAAAATTAGTTGTCTAGTTCTAGACAATACACTTGACAATGTCTTCACCTCCATGTCATCAATCATAAATAAAAAATATTTAGAAAAAAAGGGAAGAGGAGGAGATGTATTGAAAGTTAAAAAAAATTAAGCAACTCAATACTTTATTTTGGAAGTTGAAAAAAATAAACATTTAAATACTTTTGCATTAAGAAGATTTTTTTTACTTCATTGTCTTAAGTGAATATATAGTCTTGTCACGTAGAAAAGATATCATCGTGTCTCATACCACATAGTAATCACAACACATTAGGTCATCTCCAAAGGGGATTTCTAGCTTTACATATTTCTATGGTATAAACCATTTTTTGAATAAACTTCTTCCAACAACGATTTCTATCCCAATTTACATCCTACTTGACGCTAACGTAAGATATACAATTTCTATTAGTCTCACTGCAATTAATATTGGACTCTCCTTCCAAACTAAATTATTAAATTAATCTTTTTATTTTCTGACACGTAGAATAGAAATTGAAAACCATTTAGAGAGTACTTTTTTTTGTACAATTTATATATAGAAACTCTGCCAAATAGGATAAAATTTTAGGATATAAACTCAATTTTAGAAATCCCTATTAGAGATAGCCTTACAAGACAAAAGGGTTCGAGATGCACTAAAGCTATCTCCAATGAGAATTTCTAAATTAATTTTCTTTTCTACTTGGCATATAGTTTAAGAAATTTTATAACCTAGTAGACAAAATTTCTACATAGGGATTGCACAAAAACAAAACACTCTCCAATGGTTCTCAATTTCTATCATACATGACAGAAAATAAAAAGATCAATTTAATAATTTAGTTTGAAAGTAGAGCCCAAGATTACACTGTGAAAGATGGAGAATTTCTATGAAAGTTTATACAAGTAGAAATTCGACATCCTATATCAGCGCCACGTAGGATAAAAATTGAGATAGAAATCAAGGTTGTAAGAATTTTTTTTAAATGGTTTCTACCATAGAAATAGGAAACCCCCATTGGAGATGACCTAAGTGGTTGTGCTCTAAGAACATGAAATAATTTCTCCCTCTGACACAGGTACAGAGCTGATATACTTTCCAGAAAATTTACTGTACCGATAATATATTTATATTAATTAAATATAACGATAAAAATTTGAAAAATTTTAAAATTCCGATACATATCGCCAACTGGGTTGACAAAATTTTGGAGAACTTAATTTTTGGGCGGGAATAGACAGATTTTTGCCAACTGAGTTGGCAAAAATATGGCCTCTCGGTTCGGGTGGGTTCGGGTGGGTTGGTCTACGGGTTGATGGGTTGGTTTAATATGTAGGGTTGGTTTAATAGTTGGGTAGTTGGTTTAAATATGTAGGTTGTTGGTTTAAATGATGTCAGTAGTTGGTTTACTATGTAGGTGGGTGTTGGTGGGTGTTGTGTATTATAAGGAGAGGGAGGAAGCAACGTTGCAGCAAGTGAAGAAGAAGAATAAGCAGAGAAGAGAAGAGCAGGAGAAAGTAAGCAGAGAAGAGAAAGAGAAGAAAAGAGAAGGAGAACAGGTTTGTAATTTTTTTTAATTATAATTGTAATTATGTAATTGTAGTTACTATTTTAGCTATTATAATTATAATGTTCGTGATAGTTGTCACGCCCCAGTCCCAAAATATATGGAACCAGGCCACGTGGCATTGGCCAGCTGACACGTCTCCGAGGATATCCCAATTTAATGGATCCTGGCGAAGCGTGCTACGCTGTCCTAAATCTAACAAGTCTAACATCAACAACAGACAGTGTCTAATCTCATCCACAGACAACAAGTAAAATACTGAAATGAAAGATGGAATATAAGAACATAGCCGAATGACATAGTACAACTGAAATATGTCCGGTGGAAACAAACCCACTACAAATGTTGGAGATAGAGTACTGATAGTCTGAAATAAAGTACTGATAATAAGAGTGACTGGAACAACTACTAACTAGGTAAGGAGCTCCAGTCATAGGCGGAAGGCCTACCAAGATGATCAGGGGTACTCCGATGGTAAAACCTCAAGCTCCTCGTCAAGAGCAAACCTCGTCTCCACACCTGGCCCGTACACTATGGGGTAATAGGCCTCGTCCAGATCTGGAAGATAACCAGGTCCTCAGAGTGACGTAACAAGATACAATATGCATGCCAGATATAGTACTGAATAAAAGTAAAGAGGGTGTGCTAACCATCTAAGTGAATGCAATATAAGGACAACCTCGGAACGTATAGGTAGGTGTAGGCATAACGTCCAACGTCCTATAGAGTGTGGTATCTGCAACGTCCATCATTCCGGAGAATGAGGTATCTGTATATATATATCGTCCAACACTCTAAGGGACGTGGTATCTGCAATGATATATACATCCGTACCACTCCGAAGAGTGGGGTATCTGAATAAAGGAAATCATCAGGTCTGTGGCTCCTCTGGATACCACGGAGTCCGATGTGTGTATCCCATACGTTTATCAGTTGTCCTTCCCGCCCAATGTAGATACGCAAGTCGCATACACGACGTGAGTGTCCCGTATCTATATGCCAAGTCACATCTAACTATATTACTCTAGAATATATGCTAGTCCGTGATGCATGTCGTACGCACCGATAGCGAATCGGGTACGCGGACCCGCATCCCAATATGAAAGTACCATCGAGATACGTGTATAGTGTCATGGTCTAGGAAGATATCAGAATATCCTCGCAGCAGTAGATGAGTCAGCTAGCAGCTAGGTCAAGTACACTACTCATCGACGCAATGTCGACTGCACCCGAGTCAATCCCGGATGCGCACAGTTTATGTATATTACAATATTTATCATTTAATTTAAACAGTAATCTAGCAAGGTATACTTGCCTGTCCCGGGTAGCTGCGAAATCCAAAGTCCTGCTCCTGATGCCTCGACGGTACAGTCCAGCAGTCCTATATATGATATAGTAATGACAATATTAGTCGCTACAATAGCACGACTAAGACACACTGCTTGTATCTACAGCTGACACAGGATTTGGACTTTATATATATATATATATATATATATATATATATATATATATATATATATATAGCTATTACAAATATAAATATATATAAGTACTAAATCATAATATATTAAGATATTATGTATGTTTAATATTTCACAATAAGGTAGCTTTTATAGATATACTCTAATAACAACACAATAAATAAGCACACATACATATCTCCATAAAATATATTTACATATTTAAATACATTTTACCATATATATTAATTTAATACTTTGACATATATTTAGATATATTTATATAAGCAAATAATACCATATATACAACAGGTATATACATATATATTTATTTGTACAAAAATAGAAAGTGCAGTCATATATAATATATATACTAACATATATTAATACACAAGTATATGTATATACATATATATTTATATATTTAAATAATACTCTAAATACTAAAATACACAATATATATACATATATATTTATATATATTATATATGTATACATATACATAATAGTTATTAATACATATAAAGTATTTAAATACAAATTATTGTATATATTATACATATACACATAGCTCTAATATATATTAAAATACACAAAATATAGTGTATTATATATAGAATACTATATTTATACAGGAAAATACATATATAAATACTATACAGAATACTATATATATATATATATATATATATATATATATATATATATATATATATATATATACATAATAGTTATTTAATGCATATAAGGTATTTAAATACAATATACTGTATATAATATGCATATACATATATTTCCAGTATATACCACATATACCAAATACCATATATATTAATTTAAAATACTGTATTTATACAAAACTATAGGTATATATATACTAATTAAAATACTGAAATCATATATATATAATGTATATACTCAATGCACCCTAGAATACCTGTATAAATACTAACATTTATACACAGAATACTGTACCTAAGCGACGTCCAGGTCGAGGGCTTCCCGGTGGCTGGCCGTCGACGGCGGGGGTGGCCGGACGGAGCTCCGGCGAGGCTCGGGGTGTTCAGCAACAGCAGCGGCTAGGGGCTGTCGGTGCTGCGGGGGCGAGGGCGGCCGGGAGAGCTAGGGTGGCGGAGAACGGGGAGGTCGGGTGGTCGGGTTGGCTCGGGGAAGGGGGAGCTGTGGTTTGAGGACGGGGTTGCTGCGGGGAAGATGGAGGCGGCTGCGGTGGTCGTGGGGCGGTGGTGGCGGGTTGGTCCGGTGGAGAAAGGTGAGGCGAAGCGAATGGGGGTGGTGGCGGTGGTTCACGGTGGCCGGGGTGGCGGTGAGGGGCGGTCGGGAGTGGAAGCTGCTGTTTGGTGGTGGTGGGGTGTTGGTCGCTGTGGAAGCTGCCGGCGGCGATTGGGGCGGCCGGAGGGGGCGGCGGTTGGCCGAAAGGGAGCTGGGGGAGGGGCGAAGCTGGTGGCAGGGGTTCGACGGCGGTGGTGGTCGTAGGGGCTGAGGGCAGGGGTCGGGGTGCTGTGGGGGCTGAGTGAGGGTATTTTGTGAGGGTTTAGGAAAAATATGGTTTTGGGTATTGTTTCTTGATTGGTGTGCATTAAATGAGGTAAAATGGTGCCCTATATGTAGGAGAGAGAGTGGGGGGCTGCCTAGGGATTAGGGCCGACTGGACATAGTTTTTGGGGAGTTGGGAATGTCCATCATGATGAGGGGAGGGCTAGAAATGTAGCATTTTGAATGATGGGCCATGATGTGCCCTTCATAAAGGGGTGCAAGTACACTAGGAATGGGGGAAAAATAAATGGATACGGTTAGGGAATGACATTCTTTTCTCCATGAGGTTTGGGCCAATGAGGGGGGGACACCTCATTGAAATTTTATAAAAAGGCCCCTGAACAATTTGGTATTTGTACAATTTCTGAAATTGGGGATTTGATGTAAACAAACACCATATTTGGTGTTCTTCATTGGGCTAGGATGGTGTATGGTATTTTGTATGAGGCTTGTGGGTGTGGATGTGGGTTTGGGTTGGAGTTGGGTCTAATTTAATTGAGGTTAGGTCGCCACGTTAATTAATTCATAATTAATGCACCGGTGTCTCTAATTTAATTTAATAAAAATCCGGAGATCTAAATTGGGTTGGACAAGGGTCATTAGTGTGGTAGGCTCAGTGTACAATAATGTCATGCTCTTGGTTGGTCAAATTGGATCGAGATGGGGTCTCAATTTCGATTGGAACGGACAACGTACGTAATTACGCAATTTATTTAAATTGCGTACGGACGTTTGTAACGACTTTTGTGCGACTAAAATCAGGCACGTAAATCAGTATCCGGGGTTTGTTCTAGGTTCAATATGATAGGTTATTATGTCTAGGTCAGGTACGTGGAAATTGTTTCAGGACAACAGTTAGGATAGTATCCTAAAATAACAAATCATTGCACAGGTATTATAATACTATATAATAGATCTTAATTATATCTAGTTAACCCTAATTAGGCTATTTGAATTTAATTAACCCTAATTTCTGGTCGAGGGGGTTTACAACATACCCTCCTTAGAGCATTTCGTCCTCGAAATTAAAATAAGGCATAATCTGTTCTCCCTTTACATACCTAGGGCAAGTCAATCGCGATATCTTTGCGATAGTTAAAATTTTAATCCATCCTTCGTAATCACTTCTAAATTAAGATGGTCATTGTCCAAAAAAAAAAATTTCAACCCAGCGTTCTTCCTCATCAACATCCAGTTTTAAAATTTTTAATCCGTATAACATCTTCCCATATCAAACTTTATATCGCGATCTTCAACTAACAAAAATCTCTTTTAGAAATAAACTAAACAATATTTTCCCTCCTATGAACTTTTGTACTCTTCCAATTTAAATTCAATTTATATTCTCAATAGTTCAAATAGGTAATCCTGTCATCAAAATTTCTTTTAATTTAATCTTCCAATTTAATCCGTCCATGTCCATGTTTAGGGTTCTATTTATTTTCCTCGAGGTTTAAATCGTTGATTCAATCCTCCATATTAAAATTTTAAATCAGAAGCTCACGTATCGGTATTTTGTTTGCCATATCCCGATTTTTTTAAAATTCATCAATCCTTTATCATATTAATCATTCTTCTAGAATTTTCAATTTAATAATCCACATTCACTCTGATTCAAATCTCTATGACATCTCGTATCCGAATTTGCATCGCAATCTTCAACTGTTAAAGTTTTGTCTAGAAAATTTTTGATCAATTTTATTATTTCTATCCTCAACTTGTGAATTTCGTACTCTCCAATTTTTAAATTCAATCTCTATTCTCAATATTTTCTAATAGGAAATCCCACAATCAACATTTAAAGGTCTCAATTTGAAATTTGAATTCTAGTTCACCAATCGTCTGAATCTAGATTTTCACATTTTTCCTCAAAATTTAAATCAATAATTTAATCCTTCAATATCCAAAATTAAAATCATGCGCTCAAGTAAAAATATTTGGTCCGCAATTTCCAGATTCTAAAATTTATTGAATCATCATCATTTTAATCATCCTTCTAAAAATTCTCAAAATTTAAAATGACTTGAACCTCTACATCCAATCTTTCTCGACCCCAACTAAGAGGAGTTTCTCTTGAGTTGACAATGCAACTACTACCCAACTTAGGGTCTACCCCTCTATCACATAAGGCTCTTACATTTCAGGAATCTTATTCCTCCACTTTACTTAATCCTGTTACCCAATCCTCAAAAGTTTTAACCCCATATATATTACATGGGATATGCCCTTGGTTACAAAATAATCATCAAATAATGTATTCGACCCATACGGTACATCTAATACTATCTGTGTATCAACTTATGCTAAGCACGAGGTTTCGTCTTTCCGAAACAAGGGAAGACAGATAACAATAATAAGGAGTTCAAGGGGGAGCTAATAGATTAGAAGTATGGGGATCAAGGCGTTCTAAAAAATTTAATGGGAATTGTCAAGGCAGTTGTGGATTGAAATCCTATTTTGGTAATTCCTATTCACTTGCTCGTATCAGTACAGTTATGTAACGGATATGATATGCTCAGGCATATCTAGAGGGCAAGTACATTCGTACTAATCACTATATATCTCAATCCACGTAAAATAGTTATGCGAAGGGCGAACCAAGCACACTATGGTTGATCAGACCGTAGTACTCTGATTCTGAAATATATTAGTGTACGCGTCCAATAATACATATGTCATGAACAAGCTTGATAAAAGACTGAGCTTGCAAAGCTAGGCTGTAACAGCAGCATAAGGCGAGGTAGTACATAAATATAAGTACGCTAGATTTTGATGAAAGGAGGTACAAAAATAATTTAAGTTCACAAAACCAAACAAGAACAAAATTAAGATTTTACAATCTCTACAACTGTCATACTCACTCCTTATCTCAGTCGCTAGTCGACCCAATAGGGGTTTGGGCCTATAATTTCTACCGTCTGAATAAACACTATCTTCTTATGCAAGTCTTAAAGTTGTGCCACCCTATTATACTTCATCAATAGACACATAATAATCTATAAATTTTCAAGCAATGCAACGAACATACCTAGGACCGGTTGAGCTGGCCTTGCACTATCTGTTTGGCCCTATTGACATATTGGGAACACTCCTGAGCCTGATGCTGGTTCGATCCACACCTAAAACACTGTCCTAACCTTCTTCTGCAATCTTTCTGAATATGTCCCTTCTTCCTGCAATAGTGACATGTCGGCATCTCTCTATGCGGATACGGCACAACCCTCTGTTGCGACTGTACTCCTGGATGCCGGATCGATCCTCCTACTCCCGGTTGTGCCTGAGCTGGTGTAGCTACACTGGAATGCCTCGATCCTCTGTTAATAGCCTCTTGGATCCTAGCCTCTGACAGAACCTTCTCGTAAGAGATCCTCGCCTGGGTGGTAGTGTACCTCTGTAGCTCATACGTTAGACCATGATGGAACCTCCTGGCGTTCTCTAGATCTGCCATCAAGCTCCGTCTCAAAGTCTCGGTCTGATGCCACTGCGCTTGCATCATAGTCTGGGAGAACTGGAACATCTGCAACTATTCCTCTGGATGTGGCATATGGGGTGGAAAGGGTGGAGGTGAATCCTCTGGTTGTGTTGTAGGTGTCTCCTGAGACGTCGGCCTCTCGGTCTGCGATATCGGCGTAGTCCTCGAAGTCTGGCCCTCGAAGTGATGCATCGGGATAGTCTGAGAAGTTTGACCCTCATGCTGCTGCGTCGGGTCGTCAGAAGAAGTCTGGTGCCAATATATCATCGGGGCCTGGGGGATCACCGGTGCCTGTGGCTGAGGCTGCTCTCCGGGTGGTCCCTGGGACGTCTCCTCCCTCGGTGCGGTGGCGGATGGCACTACGGCACTGTATGCCTCGCGGTCGCTACGCAAGTTCATCTTGCTGTAAAAGATGGAACTTTATTAAAAGAGTACGGAATCAAACAGGATGCAGGGATTCAAATAATTAGGTACGAAAGAGGTTCAAAGGCGATGATCAAGGTGGATGAGACCTAATAATTTCTATCCTATTGCAGGCTCGCTGGGCATGTTATCATACCACAAGCGATAATCATGACCTGCATTGGCCACCACTAAAACCATGTCACGCCCCAGTCCCAAAATATATGGAACCAGGCCACGTGGCATTGGCCAGCTGACACGTCTCCGAGGATATCCCAATTTAATGGATCCTGGCCAAGCGTGCTACGCTGTCCTAAATCTAACAAGTCTAACATCAACAACAGGCAGTGTCTAATCTCATCCACAGACAACAAGTAAAATACTGAAATAAAAGACTGGAATATAAGAACATAGCCGAATGACATAGTACAATTGAAATATGTCCGGTGGGAACAAACCTACTACAAATATTGGAGATAGAGTACTGATAGTCTGAAATAAAGTACTGATAATAAGAGTGACTGGAACAACTACTAACTAGGTAAGAAGCTCCAGTCATAGGCGGAAGGCCTACCAAGATGATCAGGGGTACTCCGATGGTAAAACCTCAAGCTCCTCGTCAAGTGCAAACCTCGTCTCCACACCTGGCCCGTACACTGTGGGGTAATAGGCCTCGTCCAGATCTGGAAGATAACCAGGTCCTCAGAGTGACGTAACAAGATACAATATGCATGCCAGATATAGTACTGAATAAAAGTAAAGAGGGTGTGCTAACCATCTAAGTGAATGCAATATAAGGACAACCTCGGAACGTATAGGTAGGTGTAGGCATAACGTCCAACGTCCTATAGAGTGTGGTATCTGCAACGTCCATCATTCCGGAGAATGAGGTATCTGTATATATATATCGTCCAACACTCTAAGGGACGTGGTATCTGCAATGATATATACATCCGTACCACTTCGAAGAGTGGGGTATCTGAATAAAGGAAATCATCGGGTCTGTGGCTCCTCTGGATACCACGGAGTCAGATGTGTGTATCCCATACGTTTATCAGTTGTCCTTTCCGTCCAATGTAGATACGCAAGTCGCATACACGACGTGAGTGTCCCGTATCTATATGCCAAGTCACATCTAACTATATTACTCTAGAATACATGCTAGTCCGTGATGCATGTCGTACGCACCGATAGCGAATCGGGTACGCGAACCCGTATCCCAATATGAAAGTACCATCGAGATACGTGTATAGTGTCATGGTCTAGGAAGATATCAGAATATCCTCGCAGCAGTAGGTGAGTCAGCTAGCAGCTAGGTCAAGTACACTACTCATCGACGCAATGTCGACTACACCCGAGTCAATCTCGGACGCGCACAGTTTATGTATATTACAACATTTAATTTAAACAGTAATCCAGCAAGGTATACTTGCCTGTCCTGGGTAGCTGCGAAATCCAAAGTCCTGCTCCTGATGCCTCGGCGGTACTGTCCAGCAGTCCTATATATGATATAGTAATGACAATATTAGTGGCTACAATAGCACGACTAAGACACACTACTTGTATCTACAGCTGACACAGGGTTTGGACTGTATATATATATATATATATATATATATATATATATATATATATATATATATAGCTATTACAAATATAAATATATATAAGTACTAAATCATAATATATTAAGATATTATGTATGTTTAATATTTCACAATAAGGTAGCTTTTATAGATATACTCTAATAACAACACAATAAATAAGCACACATACATATCTCCATAAAATATATTTACATATTTAAATACATTTTACCATATATATTAATTTAATACTTTGACATATATTTAGATATATTTATATAAGCAAATAATACCATATATACAACAGATATATACATATATATTTATTTGTACAAAAATAGAAAGTGCAGTCATATATAATATATATACTAACATATATTAATACACAAGTATATGTATATACATATATATTTATATATTTATATAATACTCTAAATACTAAAATACACAATATATATACATATATATTTATATATATTATATATGTATACATATACATAATAGTTATTAATACATATAAAGTATTTAAATACAAATTATTGTATATATTATACATATACACATAGCTCTAATATATATTAAAATACACAAAATACAGTGTATTATATATAGAATACTATATTTATACAGGAAAATACATATATAAATACTATACAGAATACTATATATATATATATATATATATATATATATATATATATATATATATATATATATATATATATATATATATATATATATATATATATATATATATATATACATAATAGTTATTTAATGCATATAAGGTATTTAAATACAATATACTGTATATAATATGCATATACATATATTTCCAGTATATACCACATATACCAAATACCATATATATTAATTTAAAATACTGTATTTATACAAAACTATAGGTATATATATACTAATTAAAATACTGAAATCATATATATATAATGTATATACTCAATGCACCCTAGAATACCTGTATAAATACTAACATTTATACACAGAATACTGTACCTAAGCGACGTCCAGGTCGAGGGCTTCTTGGTGGCTGGCCGTCGACGGCGGGGGTGGCCGGACGGAGCTCCGGCGAGGCTCGGGGTGTTCGGCAACAGCAGCAGCGGCTAGGGGCTGTCGGTGCTGCGGGGGCGAGGGCGGCCAGCTGCGGCGTTGACCGACGACAAAACTTGAAGGGGAGGAAGGTGGTTGGCCGGGGAGGAGTTCGGCTGAGTTGGGCGGCCGGGAGAGCTAGGGTGGCTGAGAACGGGGAGGTAGGGTGGTCGGGTTGGCTCGGGGAAGGGGGAGCTGTGGTTTGAGGACGAGGTTGCTGCGGGGAAGATGGAGGCGGCTGCGGTGGTCGTGGGGCGGTGGTGGCGGGTTGGTCCGGTGGAGAAAGGTGAGGCGAAGCGAATGGGGGTGGTGGCGGTGGTTCACGGTGGCCGGGGGTGGCGGTGAGGGGCGGTCGGGAGTGGAAGCTGCTGTTTGGTGGTGGTGGGGTGTTGGTCACTGTGGAAGCTGCCGGCGGCGATTGCGGCGGCCGGAGGGGGCGGCGGTTGGCCGGAAGGGAGCTGGGGGAGGGACGAAGCTGGTGGCAGGGGTTCGACGGTGGTGGTGGTCGTAGGGGCTGAGGGCAGGGGTCGGGGTGCTGTGGGGGCTGAGTGAGGGTATTTTGTGAGGGTTTAGGAAAAATAGGGTTTTGGGTATTGTTTCTTGGTTGGTGTGCATTAAATGAGGTAAAATGATGCCCTATATGTAGGAGAGAGAGTGGGGGGCTACCTGCTGGACATAGTTTTTGGGGAGTTGGGGATGTCCATCATGATGAGGGGAGGGCTAGAAATGTAGCATTTTGAATGAAGGGCCATGATGTGTCCTTCATAAAGGGGTACAAGTACACTAGGAATGGGGGAAAAATAAATGGATACAGTTAGGGAAGGACATTCTTTTCTCCATGAGGTTTGGGCCAATGAGGGAGGGACACCTCATTACAATTTTACAAAAAGGCCCCTGAACAATTTGGTATTTGCACAATTCCTGAAATTGGGGATTTGATGTAAACAAACACCATGTTTGGTGTTCTTCATTGGGCTAGGATGGTGTATGGTATTTTGTATGAGGCTTGTGGGTGTGGGTTTGGGTTGGAGTTGGGTCTAATTTAATTGAGGTTAGGTCGCCACGTTAATTAATTCATAATTAATGCACCGGTGTCTCTAATTTAATTTAATAAAAATTCGGGGGTCTAAATTAGGTTGGACAAGGGTCATTAGTGTGGTAGGCTCAGTGTACAATAATGTCATGCTCTTGGTTGGTCAAATCGGATCGAGATGGGGTCTCAATTTCGATTGGAACGGACAACGTACGTAATTACGCAATTTATTTAAATTGCGTACGGACGTTTGTAACAACTTTTGTGCGACTAAAATCAGGCACGTAAATCAGTATCCGGGGTTTGTTCTAGGTTCAATATGATAGGTTATTATGTCTAGGCCAGGTATGTGGAAATTGTTTCAGGGCAACAGCTAGGGTAGTATCCTAAAATAACAAATCATTGCACAGGTATTATAATACTATATAATAGATCTTAATTATATCTAGTTAACCCTAATTAGGCTATTTGAATTTAATTAACCCTAATTTCTGGTCGAGGGGGGTTACAACAGTAGTCATACTAGCACTAAATATTTGATTACATAATTTAACACTAAGTATTAAATATTGCAGATGTGTACCCAAAACGATGGACGTATTCCAGGAGGGCCTACCACAGATACGATTATCCAGCTACGTGAATCGCACATTTCTAGTCTAGTATTTTCTGGACAGGTATATTAAAATTGAATTATTTTAGTAAATATAATTTATATTTTTTACATGCATAACATCGTTTATATATGTCATATATAGCAATACGATTATCCTGATATGTTTCGAGCACGAGAGCATATCGCGTGGCGTTATGAGGACGACGTTGGGTACTGGATGTTGACTGAAGAACTACATGATATGGTGAACGTATTTTGTTTTGATCATATTGATCAGATACATTTTCTACGTCACGACCGAGACTTGATCTTCAGTTTAGTTGAGCGGTGGTGGCCAGGAAGAAATACCTTTCAGTTACCGTTCGAAGAAATGACCACTTTGCTAGTAGATGTGGCAAATATCTTAGGATTACCTATTACGGGTGAACCTATAATATTTGAAAATGATAAAATATTTTGCGCCAAAACTGTGATTATGAAGTATTTAGGCGCGGAGCCGCCTACCATATATGGTAAAAGTTGCGTGACGCTTTCGTGACTCCGCCACAACTTTATGCACCTAGATCGTTTTGGTGAGAAAGAAATCTTAGTGAATGCGGAACGAGTAAGTATAACATTTAATATTATTATTTATGTAATATATATTTTTATTTAGTTTAACTGATATAATTTTTTTATTATATGTTCAGGTTACTGCTTGTACCAAGGCCTACTTACTAGGTCTAATCAACAGAATTTTATTTCCCAACTCCAAATTTAGGGCAAATTTACGTTTTTTTACCTTTTCTGGAAAATCTGACAGAACCTACCCATCATGTATGGGAAGCTTCTGTGTTGGCATATCTGTACAACTCAATGTCAAATTTTGTGCATTTTACTTCAGCTAATAAAAAACAAAAATAATTTGAATGGATATATGACATTATTACAGGTATAAAATTTTCATATAATTTCATTTGCTAAAGAAATATGTACGCTTACATGATATATTTTTTCTAGGTTTGGTCCTACGAGCACTTCAGTATCGGTAAGCCAGTCTCCCGTATTGATACCGAAGATGGTGTCTTCCTACCAGCTTTACATTGGACGACGGCTGCAGCTGATCCAAATCGATGTGCTCACAAGGATATCGCAGTATATCGGGGCCAATTCGATTCACTAAGGTTTAACGAGGTAAATTTTTTATAGTGTCTTATATATATTTTTGTATTTCATACAGTCAATATGTTTATTATCTTACAATTTTGTTGACATGAAATAGGTAATTTTTTTACCGTACCAGCTTGGACAGAATCCTCTTGAGTTACAAATAACGGCCTTTGGATTGAGTCTTCATAGATTTTTCATAATATTCCACGATAACATTATGTATCATCCAACTGATCGTGTTATGCGACAGTTCTGGATGATACAACACATTCCTGATGAGCCACCATATTTCAATTGTGGTAAAGGCAATGCAACTACCAAAGCACGTTGATTGATTCATAGGTGGAATTCTAGATTTGAGACACATCAGGTGGGACATTTGCCTTAAATGATGTCCTCTATTGATGATGGTAAGTTGTTCCAAAAGTTTAACAAAATTTACTAAAAAATTATAAGAAATTATATGGTCATAATTTGTAATGGTGCAGCCTACGATGATGATGCATATAGATCTTGGTGGGGAGCTCCTCTTATCAGCAACAGAGCTTACAAATTCCAAGAGTTTCGATTTCAACATCGAGCCATAGATGATTATAGTCTCTGTGGCTATTATGATTATGTAGAAGGGATGGTACGTTACTTTTATATGAAAATACCTATCTCCATAGTACTTATTTATGTCCTCTATTGAATTCTATTTAATATTTCAGCTTCCAGATTTAAATACTGCATACCAAAATCATCCAGTGGGGGACCCGTTGCGCATAGCGGTTGACAAATTTTTGGCTGCTATGCAACGAGGACCGACTCCTCCGAACCCTCCCTTACTTATTTCAGGAGATTATCCTCAGGATCTTGTTGTACAACGACAAGCACGCCCCCCTAGGAAGTATACCTCAGTTTGGTATCAAGATGATAGTCTGTCACTGCAAGATGACGATGTCCCTTCTCAGACAACGGCCGGTGCGAGCACTTCTCAGTGGGCTGGTTCGGACACTACTCATTGGCCTGACTGGGGCACTTTGTAAACCCTCTCACCCAAAATTAGGCCTACTTGGCATAGATAGAGAAACTAGGGCTAGTTTGTATCCAATTGGAAGTAGGACACGATATTTTATTTAATTATACAAGATTTATATCACTTAGTGCACCCTACCGTTGCTTCGATAATTGGAGCACTACACTAGCCATTGCCTTCTTACAAATTTTACATCCTTGTCCTAGACATGCCCGCCTTCTATTTAGACCTTTGTGTAACTTATAATTATGCTCTCTTGTGCTACATTTTAGTCGCACAATATTCACTGCGGACGTTTATAATTAATTTTAAATAAATACCACTTTGTACCCTTGTGCGTTCCAATCGAAATTGGAGACACAAACTTGACCCATTTTGTGCAACCCAATCTATGATAATATTCTATTCTGAGTCCCCTATGTCCATGACATTTGTGTCCCAACTAATTTTAGCCCCATGTACTTCTAATTAATTCGAGAACACCACGCGCATTAATTTTAATCAATTTAATCCAATTTCTATCTTTGTGCAAATTTTTAATTATTGGGCACTTTTATGCAAAAATGTAATAAGGTGTCCACACCATTGGACAATACATGAAGAAACCCATTTTTCCCTTGACATGAATTTTTCTCATAATTTTTGGAATGTGCAACGCGCAACATCGTCCCTCATTTAAACCTAGCCCTTGCATTTTAAACAATGCAAATTATAGCCCTCCAACATCCCCATGTCATGCCAAGGCTCAATCCCAAAGGTGTTGACCAAGTCCAAATTTTCTAGGTCAACACCCAAACCCAAATTTCATATAAATACATAACTTTTTCCTTTCCTTCTTTATTTTTCCTTTTCACCAAAACCTAAATCTAACTACTCAGCCGACCTCTCCCCCCTGCCTTATTGTTCACCGCCGACCTTCCATGTTCATCAGTCCTCTCCCTCTCTTCTCCTCCAACTCCGGCAGCCCTGCCACCGTTCTCCACCCTCTCACGCCGGACCACTCCATAGAAGCAGCCAACCCCCGCCTCGCCGGAGCAGCCCCACCATCAACACATCATCATCTTCCTCTTCTTTCCACGGATCCCTCACCCCCGACCGCCTGGACACACGGCCATCTCGACCCGCCGGATCTCGTCGACGACACCCCGGCCGCCTGCGTGTCGTCACGCCGGACTGATCTCCTCGACCCGCTGGCCTTCCCGCCGGTCGCCTGAACGACCACGATGCCACCAGTACACCACCTCTTCTCCTTCCTCCTCCTTGTACATGCTCAGCCGAGCTCGACCTCCGGAGCAGCCGAGCGGACCGCCAGCACCCTGCTGCACCACCACCTGGCCGTTTCCGACTTCCACACGACCTCCTCCTCTCTCCTCGGATATCTCCTCCATCACCTCCATCTCTCCACCGCCCTCTTCTTCTTCCTCCGTCGCTGCACAGCACCGTCTTTACCATTGCCATCTCCTTCTTCAACCTTCCTCCGTCGAGCAACCCTCCAGCCATCTTGACCTGCACCCCCGCTCTCCGACCTTCCTTGCTTCCCTGTCCTCCGTCACCCTCGCTGGAGAAGCTCCCCCTGGCCGGACTCCGGTCACCATCATCCATGTTATCATCATCATCACAACCATCCCCATCATCTCACCTTCATCATCCCTATCATCCTCACCATTCATTACCATCATAACCATCATCATCTCATCTCATCACCATTATCATCATCAACCCATCATCATCATCTCATCGTCGTCATCATCATCACCCCATCATCATCATCATCAATCCATCATCATCTTATCGTCTCATCATAACCTCAATCGTCATAACCCTCATCATCGTCATCGTCGTCAACCTCACTGTCGTCCCCGTGCGCGCACACCGAGGTTCAAATCTTCCCCCCTCCTTTTATTCTATGTGTGCTAGTGTAAATAGCGTAGGGTTTAACATATTGCTTCGAGACAGGTTCAGTTAGTTGACATCAGACCCGTGTCGGTGAACCCAATGACTTGTACGCGTACACGTACGTGTATTAGAAATTAAGTGATATATATATATATATATATATATATATATATATATATATATATATATATATATATATATATATATATATGGACGTATTATATATGTAATTAAATACTAAATAATAATAGTGACTATATATGTAACTATATTGTACGACCCTAGGACACTGTGGACTATCCCGTATTTACATTGACCATGTGGACCCTAAGAACTTGCAAGTTAACTGCCTTGTGTACATTAACGTAATGGCTTAGACACATGTTAGTTGACTGTCTGATTATGTACATCACTTGAAGACGTGACACCCGCGTAATTTGATGTGCAATTGACCGTGTTAGTTGACCCGTGTTACCCCTAGTGTACCCCCTGAGTCCAGTGTAAATATGGTTGTGTATGTGCTAGTGTAATGACTAATAATTGTATTGTATTATATTATATGTACATAGGATATTGGATTGTTCTGCGCGACTTCTGGAGCAGGTTATGGATACTACGCAGTCTTCTTGCCAGGCAAGTATACCTTGCCATTGTACTGTTATTCTTATTCCATATGTTGCATGCATCTTTATTTCTTTCATTAGTTCATATATTTTAACTGCTATATAAAATGCGCGTCCAAGAAAACTTGGGTGCAACGACGTTGTCGTCGTGATCTGTTTTTATTATGTATATGCATTGACCTTGTTTATGAGACCGCCCCATTATCATAAAGCATCATTAGGTTTTTCATTGGCCGTGACACAGCTGCTACACGAGTGTGAGTCTTATATAAATCACGAACTGCGTGACAGGTCTGGCCTCCTGTACGTATGGACCGTGCGTTAGGGATAACTGCTGTTAGAAACTTTACATGCTAGAAAACTTAGCGGTTATTAGTAGTCCATGGACATAGCCTATTGTAGTACGGTGGTCCAATCTTTGTCCTTATTTGGTTGCAGGGTTGGGCTATTGTACTAAAGATAGGTTATGCATCAAATCGTGTCATGGATGTGACATGCTTAGAGCATGGGGTGGGAAGAACAACAAGTACGATATTTGGGCTCCTTTGCACTTTTCTTTTGTTCGCCCGGACGCTCCACCAGAGATACGGGTGGTGATGACCCCATATATTACTGGCGGCCTCTGTCGTTCAAAAGACGACATGCTTTGTAGGCCCCTGATTCTCCGAGAGAATCATGCCAATCCCATTTATGGCCAGATAGCCCACTTGTTAGAAAGTTGTTCTTAAACTGTATTCACTTAGACGGTTAGGCGACCCATTGTATGTTTATTTTAGTACTTTATTGGCATATTTCTATGTATCTTGTTATGTCCCTCTGAGGACCTGGTCCCTTTCCAGGTGTAGATGTTCATGATTATTCGCAGGAGCGCAGATCCGGACTTGCTACGTATGTTTCGAGGAGGCCTTCTCTTCGAGCCCCGTGATTGTTAGTTGATATTCTTATATTGTCTTTGTTGTGTTGTACTTATATATATTCGAGTTGGTAGTGGATTTGTTTTCATCCAACTAATCATCTTTAGATACTTTATATTGAGATCTAGTTATATAGATATTGGTTATTTATTTATTTACGTTTTCTGTGGATGAGATTTAGATTATACCCTGTGACTTGTGATAGTTTATACCACTTATGAATTTGATATTCATTATACAGCGTACACATGTGTTATGGTTTCCATATATTGGAGTTGCCATATACATGCGGCTGGCATGCTTACGTGTCCTAGTCCTACGTATTTTGGGACTGGGGCGTGACATATTTTTAGTGGTGGCTCATGCAGGTCGAGAGCATATTGTCTCGGTTACATTACTGTACGGAACAAGCCTGCACCTAGGATTAAAGTATAGGATCTCATCCACAATTGACTATGATTCACCGTTCTTTCAATCTATTCTATTTGAATAATTGCATCATGCTTGATTCATGTACTTCCCTAATAGTTCATTGAGTATAGCATTCTCCTAGAATATATGAATCCTTGTTGTTAGGATAATAATTAGGATAATATTCCTATTAAGAATACAACTAGGACATTGACACATCACTAAGTTTAGAATATCTAATGAACCCTAGCATCCCTTACCTATAAGTTGATTTTCCATCATCCCTTGATATGTTTGTGAATGACTTGAGAAGTAGTATAAACACTACTAGGATTAGTTGAAATTTGACCCTAGTGTTTGACCCTAGTATTGAGGAACCAATAGAAATCCAAGGTTAAATATTAGGACTAACCTAGCTTTTCATGGTGAGATGGTACTAGAGAACTATAAATTTAGCTTCTTGTCTTAATATTAGCAGAACAATACCTTAGGAAGCCAAGGGGAATGAATATAATATTTTTCTTGATCATATCTCGAACACAGATATTAGCATACCACCTTTCCCTTAGAAAACCATAATACTATCTAGAGACTTTCTATTTAAGTTCACATCTTGTTTCTCTGCAACCTTAAACGCTCGCTATCTGTGCGACGACTAATTTTGTTCTTCTATTCTTTATCTTTAATTCGTGCCACCTAACCTTTCTGATTGTAGGCCAAGTGATTTTATCTTATGTTAAGGATATATAGTTTGCTAGGATTATAGTTGTTAATGTTAAATTTTGAAACTATGTGCTTGGTTAGAACTTGATAGTTGAGCTGTTCATTTAGATTATAATTTTATGGCTATACCTTAGTTTTAAATCGCGTGATTTGTACCCCCACCTCGATACGAGTTATATCCTCTTTTCCCTTGAAGGCCAGTAACTTTTCCATTCTTACTATTGACACCCTTGTTCTATAAGCACTATGACTAAGACTTAAGATGACCAATACCTTTATAATATAATAGGATACCCTAATACGTACCAAGACTTTTTCTCGTAAACCTTAACATGAGTTTCTACTTTATCCTTAAGGCAGTACAATATTAGTTTATTTCTTTAAGTTGGGTAGTATGCCTCACAACATAGTATCACATAGTCTTTTGACCTATTATTAAAGTGTAATTGAATGACATTAACTGTATGCTAGCGTAAGAAGATAATGTTTATTCAAACTGTAGAACTTAGAAGCCCATACCCCTATTTGGTCGACTAGCGACTTAGACAAGGAGTTAGTATGACAACTGTAGAGACTGAAGAGTCTTATCTTCTGAGTGAACTTGAATTATTATATACCTTCTTTCATCATGATCCAGCGTATTTATATTTTATGTACTACATTGACTTATGCCGCTATTATAGCCTAGTTTTGCGAGCTTATTCTTTTATCAAGCTTGTTCATAACATATGTATTATTGGATGCATACACTAATACATTCAGAATCAGTGTATTACGGTCTGATCAACCATAGTGCGCTTGGTTCACCCTTCGAAATATTACTTTACGTGGATTGAGATATATAGCTGACCAGTAAACGAATATACTTGCCCTCTAGATATGTCAGAGCATATCATATCAAGTAGATAACTGTACTGATACGAGCATGCAAATAAGAGTTTACCAAATATGATTTCAATCCACAACTGTCTTGACAATTCCCATTTGAATTCTTTAAACGCCTTGATCCCCATACTTCTATTCTATTACCTTCCCCTTGGACTCTTTATTATTGTTTTTTATCTTCCATTATTTCGGAAAGACGAAACCTCGTGCTTGGTATAAGTTTGATACACTAATAGTACTAGATATACCCCATAGGCTAACCACATGACTTGGTGACTCTCTTTTATAATTGATTAAGGGCATATCATATGTGATGTATTTGTGTGTTAGAAACCTTGAGGATTGCATAACATGATTAAATAATTGGAAGAATAGTTTTCTCAAATGTATAACCTTATGTGATAGATGGGTAAATCCTAAGTTGGGTAGAAATTGCATTATTAAACTTGAGGTGAATCCTTTTAGATTGTGACCAAGTAAGATTAGATAGAGAAACCCTACCCTATTTTAATTTCGAGGACGAAATTATTTTAAGTTGGGTAGATTGTAAACCCCCTTACCCAAAATTAGGCCTACTTGGCATAGATAAAGAAACTAGGGCTAGTTTGTATCCAATTGAAAGTAGGACACGACATTTTATTTAATTATACAAGATTTATATCACTTAGTGCACCCTACCGTTGCTTCGATAATTGGAGCACTACACTAGCCATTACCTTCCTACAAATTTCACATCCTTGTCCTAGACATGCCCGCCTTCTATTCAGACCTTTATGTAACTTATAATTATCCTCTCTTGTGCTATATTTTAGTCGCACAATATTCGTCGCGGACGTTTATAATTAATTCTAAATAAATACAACTTTGTACCCTTGTGCGTTCCAATCAAAATTGGAGACACAAACTTGACCCATTTTGTGCAACCCAATATATGATAATATTCTATTCTGAGTCCCTTATGTCCATGACACTTGTATCCCAATGTACTTCTAATTAATTCGAGAACACCTTGCGCATTAATTTTAATCAATTTAATCTAATTTTCATCTTTGTGCAATTTTCCAATTGTTTGGCGCTTTTATGCAAAAATGTAATAATGTGTCCACACCATTGGACAATATATGAAGAAATCTATTTTTTCCTTCACATGAATTTTTCCCATAATTTTCGGAATATGCAACGCGCAACATCGCCCCTCATTTAAACCTAGCCCTTGCATTTTAAACAATGCAAATTATAGCCCTCCAACATCCCCATGTCATGCCAAGGCCCAATCCCAAAGGTGTTGACCAAGCCCAAATTTTCTAGGTCAACATCCAAACCCAAATTTCATATAAATACATAACTTTTTCCTTTCCTTCTTTATTTTTCCTTTTCACCAAAACCTAAATCTAACTACTCAGCCGACCTCTCCCCCCTACCTTATTGTTCACCGCCGACCTTCCCTGTTCATCAGTCCTCTCCCTCTCTTCTCCTCCAACTCCGAGAGCCATGCCACCATTCTCCACCCTCTCACACCGGACCACTCCACAGAAGCAGCCAAGCCCCGCCTCGCCGGAGCAGCCCCACCATCGACACATCATCATCTTCCTCTTCTTTCCACGGATCCCTCATCCTCGACCGCCTGGACACACGGCCATCTCGACCCGCCGGATCCCGTCGACGACACCCCGACCCGCCGAATCTCCTCGACCCGCTGGCCTTCCCGCTGGTCGCCTGAACGACCACGACGCCACCAGTACACCACATCTTCTCCTTCCTCCTTCCTGTACACGCTCAGCCGAGCTCGACCTCCGGAGCAGCCGAGCGGACCGCCAGCACCACGCTGCACCACCACCTGGCCGTTCCTGACTTCCACACGACCTCCTCCTCTCCCCCCGGACATCTCCTCCATCACCTCCATCTCTCCACCGCCCTCTTCTTCTTCCTCCGCCGCTGCATAGCACCGTCTTCACCATTGCTATCTCCTTATTCAAACTCCCTCCGTCGAGCAACCCTCCGGCCATCTCGACCTGCACCCCAGCTTCCGACCTTCCCTGCTTCCCTATCCTCCGTCACCCTCGCCGGAGCAGCTCCCCCTGGCCGGACTCCGGTCATCATCATCCATGTTATCATCATCATCACAACCATCCCTATCATCTCAGCTTCATCATCCCTATCATACTCACCATTCATTACCATCATAACCATCATCATCTTATCTCATCACCATTATCATCATCACCCCATTATCATCATCCCATCGTCGTCATCATCATCACCCCATCATCATCATCATCATCAACCCATCATCATCTCATCGTCTCATCGTAACCTCAATCGTCATAACCCTCATCGTCGTCATCGTCGACATCACCATCATCATCGTCATCATCATCATCATCATCGTCAACCTCACCGTCGTCCCCGTGTGCGCACACCGAGGTTCGAACCTGCCCCCTCCTTTCATTCTATGTGTGCTAGTGTAAATAGCGTAGGGTTTAATATATTGCTTCGAGACAGGTTCAGTTAGTTGACATCCGGCCCGTGTCGGTGAACCCAATGACTTGTACGCGTACACGTACGAGTATTAGAAATTAAGTGATATATATATGGATGTATTATATATGTAATTCAATGCTAAATAATAATTGTAACTATATATGTAATAATATTGTACGACCCTAGGACACTGTGGACTATCCCGTATTTACATTGACCATGTTGACCCTAAGAACTTGCAAGTTAACTGCCTTGTGTACATTAACGTGCTGGCTTAGACACATGTTAGTTGACTGTCTGATTGTGTACAGCACTTGAAGACGTGACACCCGCATAATTTGATGCGCAATTGACCGTGTTAGTTGACCCGTGTCACCCCTAGTGTACCCCCTGAGTCCAGTGTAAATATGGTTGTGTATGTGCTAGTGTAATGACTAATGATTGTATTGTATTATATTATATTATATGTACATAGGATATTAGATTATTCTGCGCGACTTTTGGAGCAGGTTATGGATACTACGCAGCCTTCTTGCCAGGCAAGTATACATTGCCATTGTATTGTTATTCTTATTCCATATGTTGCATGCATCTTTATTTCTGTCATTAGTTCATATATTTTAACTGTTATATAAAATACGCGTCCAAGGAAACTTGGGTGCAACGACGTTGTCGTCGTGATCTGTTTTTATTATGTATATGCATTGACCTTGTTTATGAGACCGCCCCATTATCATAAAGCATCATTAGGTTTTATTGGCCGTGACACAGCTGCTACACGAGTGTGAGTCTCATATAGATCACGGACTGCGTGACAGGTCTGGCCTCCTGTACGTATGGGCCGTGCGTTAGGGATAACTGCTGTTAGAAACTTTGCATGCAAGAAGACTTAGCAGTTATTAGTAGTCCATGGACATAGCCTATTGTAGTACGGTGGTCCAATCCTTGTCCTTATTTGGTTGCAGGGTTGGGCTATTGTACTAAAGATAGGCTATGAACCAAATCGTGTCATGGATGTGACATGCTTAGAGCATGGGGTGGAAAGAATAACAAGTACGATATTTGGGCTCCTTTGCACTTTCCTTTTGTTCGCCCGGACGCTCCACCGGAGATACGGGTGGTGATGACCCCATATATTACTGGCGGCCTCTGCCGTTCAAAAGACGGCATGCTTTGTAGGCCCCTGATTCTCCGAGAGAATCATGCCAATCCCATTTATGGCCAGATAGCCCACTTGTTAGAAAGTTGTTCTTAAACTGCATTCACTTAGACGGTTAGGCGACCCATTGGATGTTTATTTCAGTATTTTATTGGCATGCTTCTATGTATCTTGTTATGTCCCTCTGAGGACCTAGTCCCTTTCCAAGTGTAGATGTTCATGATTATTCGCAGGAGCGCAGATCTGGACTTGCTACGTATATTTCGAGGAGGTCTTCTCTTCGAGTCCCGTGATTGTTAGTTGATATTCTTATATTGTGTTTGTTGTGTTGCACTTATATATATTCGAGTTGGTAGTGGATTTGTTTCCATCCAACTAATCATCTTTAGATACTTTATATTGAGATATAATTATATAGATATTGGTTATTTATTTATTTACGTTTTCTGTGGATGAGATTTAGATTATACCCTGTGACTTGTGATAGTTTATACCACTTGTGGATTTGATATTCATTATACAGCGTACGCATGTGTTATGGTTTCCATATATTGGAGTTGCCATATACATGAGGCTGGCATGCTTATGTGTCATAGTCCTACGTATTTTGGGACTGGGGCGTGACACACTTCTCAGGCGACGACCGGTACGAGCACTACTCAGTGGGATGGTGTGGGAACTTCTCAGTGAGCTGGTGCGGGCACTTCTCATTGGCCTGAGTGGGGCACTTCTCAGGCGACGGCCGTTGCGGGCACTTCTCAGTGGACCCCTGAGGGAGATTCTCAGTGGAATAGTCTATTCTCCCCTGGCGTTACCACCTATTCGCATATCTTGACAACTCCATCAGCACCGATGTCATCTCAAGTGGAGGACAGTCAAGGAGGTGGTGATGATGCGACCCCAGAGAATACATGAGAAAAGAGGGACCGACTCAATCTAAGAGAGATTGAGTCTCGTCCGACCTATCGGGAATTAGCCAAGAGAGGTCGATGAAATTGTTATATCAGTACGAACTTTATTTGAATGTTACTTTGTTTTATTTTTAATAAAATTATATATTGTTCTCATAAAATGGAACTATTTAAAAATCTACGACAATGCCTTTATTCTCTTGGTTGGTTTGTACATCTCCTTCTATTGTGTCCTAAACTATTGCAGTTACTACATCGAAGATCTCTTGAAGCTTGATCATTCGCTTTGATCCGGTTCTTCTTTGTTCCCGCCTTGCGTCGTACATCTGGTACTCCAATGTGTCCTCTAACCAATGTATTTTGGAGGTTGTAGGGGACTGAAATTGGCTCCAGGTGTAACTCATATACGCTTCTTAATGCTTGCTTAGAGAAAATACCTGGATAAAAACTCTCGATGCTAATATTTTTAGACTTACACGCATAACATGCATGTACACATGAAAGCAAAGTATGATACCACTTTAAACATGAACAAGATTTTTCATCAAAGTATACAACATATGTTCTATTTGTTTTACAATCTAATATTTCAAACAAATATCTAACTATATTCAACGTTTGCAGCCGGTGTTTTTTATTTATGATAAGAGCCATAGTTTGTAACATCTTAGGACAATAATCATTTTGAAGATTTTCAGTTTTTTGGTTGTTCTTGTCCTGAAGTGTTATAATTTTGGCTCAAATTCCATCAAGTAGTGTCGTTATTGATTTATCACGTAAATTTTTTACCCAGTTATTGAAGCATTCAGCAAGATTCGACGTGTAAATACCTAATCTGGGAAAAGGAGAATACGCTGTTATCCAGTGTGAAAAAAAAAAAAAGAGTTTCATCATTTACTCCAACGAGTCAGTTGTAAACATCTATGTTTTCAGATTTTATTTTTTCCAAACAATAGTTATCTGTTTCATTATAGCATCTAGCAAGATAGTCTAAACTATGTTGAAAATATGAAAATCTGAAGAGTTTTTTCAAATTTTGTTTAAAATATTGAATACAAAAAAAATGAGGCGATTCTGGAAAGATATCATGCATAACCCTTATCAATCTTTTTTGTTTATCTGATATAAAAGAAATTGTATTCCATGCATCAAAATATTTTTCAAAAGATGTTCTCAAACCATTTAAAAACCAAGTCCAAGAATCAATATTTTCACTCTCAGCAACAGCATAAGCAATTGGATATAATTGATAATTTGGATCATGAGCACAAGCAATAAATAAAATACCTTGATATCTAGAAGAAAGAAAAGTAGCATAAGTATTAATCACAGGTAAACATCCCCTTAAAAATCCATCAATGCATGCCTTAAAATAAATAAAAATTCTTTTAAATCTATTGTCTTCTGTAGTCTGTATAAAATATTGGCTACCTGGATTTGTCTCAATAATTCTAAAACCATACTCTTCAAGACTACTATATGCATCAATATAACTACCATTTATTTCGGATAGAGCAAGTTCCCTAGCTTTCCAAGCTTTACAATATTTAATATATATTTCGTGTTCTCTAAATATATTATTTACAACATGCGATGGACTATACGACTGATTATCTCGAATTCTATCAATAATCTTATTTTTAACCCATACAGTAGTAGCTAATGGATGAGAACCTGTTATAAGTCCCCCATAAACAAGAATGTACGTTTTCTAGCGTAGTTATAACAAAATTTTCACCTTTACCACTTGCTTTAGCGTATACTCTCCAATTACAACTTGAATCGTTACATTTATATACAATCTCACTAGCATTGTTTAAAGTAGCATGACAAGTAAAATTATGTGCAATTGTTATATCACTAATAAAATATCTAAATTAAGAACGATTATCAAAATTTCTTCCAATGATTAATCCTGAAATGCTAATACTATCAACATTGCCATCAAATTCATTATCTAAATTTTTAATTAAATCATCACTGTTTTCATCGTCGTTATTACCATCATCTACTATATGTTCTTGTTCAGTAAATGAAATAACTTGATGAGAAGAACTAGGAGCAATATTAACTTCATTAGAAGCACGTATACTACTTACAATGTTATTTCTAGGTGGTGGTGAAGTTACATAAATATTAATGTACGTTGCTTGTACATTAACTTCTAGAATAGATTTTCATGCTTGTTCACTAACTAACTTTATACAATTAGTTAAATAAACATGAACCAATATATATTCATAATCAATAGAACATTGCTCAACAATTTGATTACGTAAACTATCAAAAGAAATATTTCGATCAATTAAAAAAAATTCAGTTAAACCTCCTTCATAAACTAACCCATTAAGCACACCTCCAACCGAACATAATATTGTTAAAATTTGATCCATCACATGAGAATGAACTTCTAAATACAGAGTGATTGAGCTTATGTTTGAAAGTATAAGTGGATTGAGTGAGAAATGAATAACAGAAGGAATTTAAAGAAATAAAAAAAATTGAGCCTTTGTAAAAATATGTACGTTACAATATGAGCGTTACTATGACAGAGTTACTATTAACATACCTACAAAATAAACCTACAAAACAAAAAAAAGCACACAAAAAATAACACAAATAAAACCAACAAAATAACCAAACCAGATAAACCCCTAAACAAAAAACCAAAAAAAAAACTAAAAACCACATTTCGCCAGCTGAGTTGGCAAAAATTCGCCCTCTCCCGCCCAAATATTTCACACGTCGAATTCTTGTCGGATTTTCACCAACTGGGTTGGTGAAAATCAAATTATCCAAAATTTCGTCATCTCCATTGACGATATGTATCGGAATTTCAAAATTTTCCAAATTTCTATCGTTATATTTAATTAATATAAAATTATTTCGGTACTGTAAATTTTCTGTATACTTTCCACAAATGGAAAGAAAAAAACGTCTCATTCATTGGAATCCAAGCAATCCTGGTGAGCATAACAAATATACAGCAAAGCAGTTAATCATTTGGGCTCAAGGATGCTTCAATACTAACCACATGGTGAAAACCTTGCCTTAGATCATAACAAAATATGTTACTTTCAGCAAATACAATTGCAGGTTAAAACATAGGTTTGAATTGTAAAAGGAAAAGTGAGGAAACCTTATAAGAAGAGAGCTAAAGTCTAGGAACATTGTTCTTGTTTTTCTTATAGAAATATTGCACAACCCTATATTGTACAACCCTAATCCAATTCCACGGTCCAACCCATCTCGTCATTGCTAAGACCCATCTGCAGACTTGTCAATGCAGAATAGAGTTGTTGCGACACGATACCAACTCCTTTGTTTCCATACTCCACCCTGCAAAATTTTACAATTAACTGGAGTGAGAAAGCCCCTGCAGCAGTCTCTTATCACTTTGGTGCATAGGAGCCTATCTGCACAATATACACCTGGATAACAATGACAACAAAATCAAGGGTTCTCACATCGGGATGTTTTGGTAGTTAGAAGATGGAGAACTGGTCTCCACAAGCCAACATAATGTAGAAACAAACTTCCATTTACAAAACTGGACACATCCATAAGTACCACAAGAGCAACTTAAAAGTCGAAGTCAACTGATATAATCATCTATTTTCAGCACCATTTACTTTCTCACCACTAATTCAATCTAGAACCTTCTTGTTCGTATCAACCATGCTTCAAAGCAGTCATGTATTTGGTGTCAAGTGTCTTCACCTGACTTTTCTCCTACTTGTCCAAGTTTTATGAGTAGCTGCTCTCTAGTTTTGCATTATTTGCCTCATATGGAAATGTTGCTAAAACTTAAAAGATGGATGGTAATTTCCAATCAGGCACAAGACTTTGGCCAACAGGTGCACAGGCCTGGATATGCACCTACTCATGATTGTCACAATCCCACCTACGTGCAAGGCTACATGTCTGCTTAGGCAACTACTAATGCTGCATTCGATTAGGCAATCAACAAGACACCTAGACTAGTACCTATGAAGCTTCCAAGCACACGAGTTACTTGGAGACATAGTTCAGGTGAAGTACTCTCGTAATGCAGACAATCCTACAATGGAGTCCTTTCTCGGGGAGTTTAGTTGTATTATTGAATTCAAAATGCTTTGTGAAATAAGAAGCTAGCCCACCAATAGCAAAGACCTATGGCTTCGTACATTTCATACCACTAATATTACATGGTTCCGTCAAGAATTATGTTGCATCTCGACCTGTTACGATACTAGAGATTACAATGGCAATGAAAGCTGTGATTTATTGGGTCTGAAGAATAACTGATTGACAAAGATCTGTTCCTTTCATGTGGAAATGGCTGCAAACAAGCTTATCATCCAGGTTGGACAATGGATGAGTTCCTTTGTTACACACTCAACAGTAGTCAAGTTGAATGGCACGGCATCTATTCGCCTGTGAGGTATCAAGATCATTCTCGATTAGAGTTACAACTTAGAGGGCGTTTGATACACAATTTTTTTTTATTTCCGGACAAATTTAGGGTATGAAACATATTCCTATGTTTGGTTTATGTTACAAAAATATATTTCCGGGAATTACGAATATCCGGGTAAAGACTTTTTCCACAAAACATGGGAATCCTATCCCTTAAGAATAGGTGGGTATATTTTTTTTGCCCGGGCCAAAAAAAAATTGTTTTTTTTTTCTACACTTTTTTAAAAAAAAAATCTTTTTTATTTTCGTTTTTTATCCTTTTTTGTTTTTCCAAGATTATTTTTCGTTTCTTTCCATTTTTTTTTTTATCTTTTTAGTTTTTAAGAATGATTTTTTTTCATTTTTTAAAGAATTATTTGTTGTTTTTTTGTTTTATTTCAGTTTTTTAATCCTTTTTTTTCAGTTTATTTTATCCTTCTTCATATTTTTTTCGGGAATGTTTATATAGTCACCAAACATAGGAATATAATTTTCCAAGGAATTTAATTATTTGGAATTTGATTTCCGGGAATATTGAATTCCTAGCTATATAGTATTAATTCGTATACCAAACGTCCCTTAGAGTGAATTTGATGGCATTGGTCGTCACCTTCTTGAGAAAGTCTACGCAAGGAAATCCAGAAGACTAGCAAATAAGTGCGAAGATCAGACAACTACTAAAATATTCCAAATTCCAACCTGGAAACGTTGGCCATGCGGAAACTTAGGAACTAGAGAACTCTTGGAGATGGTCAGATATAACAATCACCCACAAACACATTAAGGATACTGTCTTCACATGCAAATATTTGGTGGAAACACGAGTACTATTTTAAAAGGAGTTTGGGATAAACAAGATTCTACCCCAAGGGCGGCCCTGGCTCAGGATAGGCTGGGCGACGGCCCATGGCCCAAAGACTAAAGGGGCACCAACATAGTTCTATCTAACATAGAACTAGTATGTACCATGAGCCACTTTTAACACAAAATAGCTATGGTATAGTGGTCATCATGTTAAACTTACACACTAGAGGTCCTTAGTTCAATTCTTGGTGACAACAAATTTTTTTAATTTGCTTTTATTTTAGTTCCCATTTTGGAAGTTCACCTCGGGCCCCCATGAGCTTAGGGCTGCCTTGTTCTATCCATTGATCATACCCAAGGCACTAGTATAGATCTCCAATTAGATTTACGTTGCATGGGAAAGAATGTATAGATCTACGACAACTATGACAACCTAGCTTTATGACAACCTAGCTATATAAGTTTTAGTCAAACCATCATCAATTAGTGTCTAGGTTTGTTCCTTGCTTGAATGTCAGGTTGTGAGTTTTGATCGATCAGATGACAAAGTTAAACAAAAGCAGCAGGAAAACTAAGATGGGTAAGGGAGTAAAGCCTTCAATACCCTACTTCGTAGGATTATTGGTATATTATGAAGAACCTAGGCAAGCTATGAGCACTTTGCAGCTTCCTTAAGGAAGCCACTAACCAGACACAAACAAGTTAATGTAGTAAAGAAGAAGACAGTCAAAGAACTATGGGTAGATCTATTGATAAGGTCTTTACAGTTACTAATTCCATAAAGAGATATTAACTATAAATTCTTTACACCTTGAAGATAAACTGATCAATTAAAAAGAATAAAGAAATGTGACATCACAAGTGACTTTTACCTATTTCCAAGATATGTTATGCTCCCCACAGGTGACACAACTACTGCTGTTCCCGTACAAAAAACTTCATCAGCATCAAGTAATTCATCTACTGACACCAGGCGCTCCTCAACCTGTGGAAAGCTATGTTTATCCTCCAGAAGTAAAGGTAAGAATACAAGAAGGAAACATAGCAAGTACAATTAAATTCTATGATTCTGAATAGTCAGCAAGATTCTTGAGAAAGAGATGAGAAAATATTTTTCAAAAAAAGGTTTGTCTTTGGTACTTCGACAAGGGTAGGGTTGACTTATCTAAAAGCGAAACCTGTGAACCCTGGGTGACAATAGTCCCACTTTGGCCATAATGACTTCAAGCACCAATAAAGAAAGGGATTTTTTGACTTTAGTCCCACATAATAAGTTGTATTTAAACTTATACCCCACTTTTTAATTTTATTAGACTTTAGTCCCACTTTTGTCACGAAAAGTATTTATTTTGTCACGAAAAACCGTCGTCAAATATTTTTTGTGACTTTTTTTTGACAAAAGTGGGACTAAAGTCTAATAAAATTAAAAAGTAGGATGTAAGTCTAAATATTAAGTGGGACTAAAGTCAAAAAATTCCATAAAGAAAAGAAGCAGTGACAAGTAGAAATCCAGGAATTGGTCCAGAAGATACATGATGGAAAGTGCGAGAGTTATAGAAGTCCACACCCACGACGACTAAGATGGAAGAATGCTCTTGGATTCCAATTATGCTAAGGATGCCACATTAAAAATAATTAAAAACAAGGAGAAAGAAATATAAAGCAGGGGAGAGAGCTAAAAGGATGAAAGACGAGCGAACATAAGGGTTTATCCTGGTTTGGCCATGCAGGAGAACTTATAGCCCATCTAAAAGTTCATGTTGGCTTGAGTTCACTATGTTTGGAGGCCTTTTAATGTAACAACCTCACCGCCTACTTCTCAGATTTATACCAGCCACTTGAACCCAAGGATCAAGCTTCTTACGATTTCTTGCACATACACAAACCCATCAATTTGAATACAATATTAGAGTATAAGATGATTGTTTTCTTTTCAAAATTCACATACTTATGTACTAGTGTTTAGGGATGTTTTGGGGCTCGGGTTACAGCAGGTAAGACCCCTCAAGTGGTAAAGAATGCTCCATGAGAGACTCAAGTAGGCTAAGGGCAAATAATGGTATTGTGAAAAATTGCCCTGGAAGGACAAAAAAGTGAGGCTGGCAGAACAAGGTTGGTAGTCCAGTCACAGACTCTTCCAACAGCTAGAATGACAAGTTGGTGGCAACCAGGCAGTTTGACCCTCCTCTACACACTACCAAAAACTAGTCAACCCATGTATGGGCCAGAGACACAAGCCGCCTACTGGACAGATCGAGAGCCAGTAGCTTTATGCAGATTGGACTGCATGCAGGTAACTAGCCAATTATTTAGCAGACAGAGCCACTAGCATGAATAACCCGAACCTCCAATAGACTTGCTGATAAGCAAGTCAGGTACAGCTTCAGCTACCCTGGTTTAATCATATCGGCCAATGGACCTCAACCCGTATATGGTGATGATAAGGACAGAGGCGCTCCTGACATCATGAACATATTCACATACAATGAAGTCCATGTGTTTTCTGAGAGAGCTTGAGCACACTTATAGCATCGTCTTATTGCAGACTTGCAGTGATTGTTTATGAGTGCTGCCACCATGTAATGTTTCAGCGATGTTGCAAGGCCTACCACTGCATGTAAGTAATGCATTCTAGTGCACCTAACACTCACTAGTCACTACACTAATGAACCTTATGAGATCACCTCATTAAGAGTAACTTCTTCATAAAATTTATATCAAATTATCTCTACGTGGATGATAAATAACATGTCTAAAAGATGAAAGAAATTAGAGAACTGACATGTGATAAGTAAACAACTTGTCTAAAACACACAGATGCATAATAAATAACATGTCTAAAACCATACTGAAAATTTTACAATATTAACTTTTTCCTTAGTCTTCTCTCAGAGCCGATACTAAAGTAGCACTGGGATTTGATCAGCACTGGGTATCGCCTGAGCTTCTCCCATAGCCATTATTAAACCACCCACATGATCTTACTACCCACCGGATATCACCTGAGCAATCTACATTTGGTTTACAAGGTCATAATTATTCATATCGAGAGAGCTCATATATTAACAATTTATTAAAAATCTCTAAAGCAAGTATACTAAGCCTCCAACTACCTATATTTTTTGATAATGCTACTCCAATGCTATATTGATTTGCTCTCTGATGAAACTTATTCACATTGTATTCATACCTGAAACCCTTGACTTCGAGCAACATCAATTATGCTTTTCCTTGTAATTCCAGGCAATATAGTTCCTTTTATTGCTGGAGTTGATATAACATTATCCTGGAATGGGGCATAATCAACAAAATTCACATATGCATAAGCTACCCAGAAGATAGTACGTAGTTTAAGATAATAAATTGTTTGCATGCAAGGAAAGGTACAACTCTAAACTCTAAAGGTTCGTTTAAATGGATAGCATTTGATGTGTAATACACCAAAATGCTTGTACAGAGTCTAGAGCTTTAACATATCACACAGTAAAAAAATTAGTATCTTAAAGCAAAATAGAGAATCAGAAAAACAAATGTATTCAACAAGTTGGATATGCATTACTTTCATAACAACCATCTCCTAGTAAGGGCTTGGACAATTAACTCATGGGAAGGACATACCAAATTCTTCATGCAACATAGGCAGACAATGAGAGAAAATAGTTGATCAAACATCATGAGCCTTTAAGGTATTGTGCCTTTTTTTTTTAGTTTTTTTTTATCAAAGCTCTAAAGCCGAGAGTCAAGTATACCATTGGACCTATTGAATGGATTAATAAGTCGTAAAAACATGATATCTTCCGCTCTCCTGAAGACATGCAAGTTCCTACATACTTTTTCCTGTATATTGGCATATGGACGTACCTTAGAAGCCAAAAGCGGGAGCAGGGAAGGAAGCGGAAGGCGGGGGAACACAACTACTTAGAAGAGTCGAAAGTTGGGAGCGTCATGGAAACGTGCACTAATAAATTTTTTTAATTAATTATTGTTATAAAAACTTATATATATCTTAATATTTATTAGAATTTATAGAGTCCAGTACAAAGTTATAGAGATCATTCGCATCTTGATTTTTTTTATGATGTCAAGGTAAGTAATCTTTAGTTTCTTGGTATTTTGATAAACGTGTATTAAATATTTTCTAAATTTTTTCCAAAATTTATGTCCTTTTTTAAAATTATGGTCATATTATGGGAAGCGCTCATGTTGTTGGGAAACGCGCTCCCGTCGTCGGAGAAAGGAGCTCTCGTCATCGAAGAAACAAGCTCCCAAGTAAGAACCGCCGAATCGAGGTTCTTACTGAGATTCGTTGACCTCCTAGGAGTTTATGGCATCTTGCGTGCACACGATAGGTTGGCATTTAGCTCATAATCATTTATGTAAAGGAGATAGAAAAACAAACAGAGAGGTAAAGGTCGTACATGGTAGCAATAACTGTAGAATATTTTGGAGTTCTATTTTTTTATTTATAATCTCTTGACTATATATATATATATATATATATATATATATATATATATATATATATATAGCCTTACAACCCTCCATCTTACATAAAATCCCCTAATACATTCTAATATACCAACACTCCTCCTCAAGATGGGCGAAAGATGTTCACTAAGCCCATCTTGTCACATCCTTTAATCATATCTACAGAGCTAAATCCCTTGGTCAGACCTCCTGCTACCTGATCCTTGGTTGGAACGTGGCCTAGCTCCAGTAGTCTACTGTTCAACTTCTCCTTGATGAAGAACCTATCGATCTCGATGTGTTTGGTCATGTCATGATGCACTGGATTGTTGGCGATACTGATGGCTGACTGGTTGTCACACCACAGCTTCATCTTGATCCTTGATCCATCTTTAGCTAAACCAGCATACTCTTCAGCCATAGCAGCTCTGCAACTCCCAAGTCATAGCCCTGTACTCCGTTTCAGCTGTCGATCTAGCCACCACTGACTGCTTCTTACTCCTCCAAGAAACTAAGTTGCCTCCTACAAATATGCAATAGCCTGAGGTAGACCTCCTGTCATCAACACAGCTAGCCCAGTAAGAGTCACAGTAGCCCTCGATGCTCACGTGATCATTCTTCCTGAATATCAGCCCCTTTCCAGGGGCACCCTTCAAGTATCTCAGAATCTGGTACACTGCGTCCATATGACCCTTCCTTGGGTCATGCATGTAGCGGCTCACCACACTGCAAAGCAGATATCAGGACGTGTGTGGCTCAAATAGATCAACTTGTCCACCAGTCTCTGCTATCTGTCTCGGTCAACTGGTTCTCCAGCCTCAACATCCAGCTTGAACCTCTAATTGATTGGCGTCGCTGCAGGTTTGCATCCCAACATTCATGTCTCTGTGAGAAGGTCCAGCGTATACTTTCTCTGAGAAAGAACAATCCCCTATGCTTCTCGAGCAATCTCAATCCCAAGGAAGTACCGAAGAAGACCAAGGTCCTTCACCTCGAATCCTTGCCAAGCTTCCCCTTGAGTCGGACAATCTCCTGCTCATCATCTCCAGTGATAATCATATCGTCCACATACACCGCAAGCATGGTGATGTGGCATCCACTCCGACGAAAAAACACAGTGTGATCAGCGTTGATCTGCCGATATCCCATCCTTATCATTGCCCTCCCGAATCTGTCAAACCACGCTCGAGGAGACTGCTTCAGTCCATAAAGGGACTTCTTCAACCTGCAGACCTTGTCCACTGTCTTATTAGTGCAGAATCCTGGTGGTATCTCCATGTACACCTCCTCCACTAGATCCCCATGAAGAAACGCATTCTTCACATCCAGTTGGTGTAGTTTCCATCCACCATTCGCTGCCAAAGAAATCAGCGTCCTGATGGTGCTCATCTTCGTCACTGGTGCAAAAGTCTCGTCGTAGTCAATGTCGTACGCCTGACTGTATCATTTTGCCACCAGTCGAGCCTTGTAGCGCTCAACCTGTCTATCTGGGTTCTGCTTCACAGTAAAGACCCACTTGCATCCGACTGCCATCTTCCCCTCTGGCAGTTTTATCAGTTCCCAAGTGTAGTTCTTCTCAAGAACCCCTAACTCCTTGTGCATCGCCGCTTTCCACTTTGGATCGTTCTTGGCAACCTACAAATTGTTAGGTACAGTAATACTATCCAAAGACACAATGAATATTCCATGAGATGAAGAGATGTTATCATATGAAACAAACTGAGCAAGTTTCCAACCATATCTATCAGGAGGATTTCCCGCATTGCTGCGAGTGGTCCTACGTACTGATAATGGTGTTGGAGGGGTAGGAAGAATGATATCACCTGAAGAAAAATATGGTGGTGGTGGTGTAGGTGTCTCGGGAGTCGAGACGGACGCAGGCAAGGGACTTGGCACTGGCATTATAGGTACTGGTCCTGCAGTTTGCTTCCCTTTCCTGCTGTAGGTAACTCCCCCTGAGCCGTGGGCCTAATACCTCTCATCTCCTCCCCATGTTCCTCTTCACTCTCCTCCTCAACCGTTCATTTATGCCATACTCCTAAATCGGTCACGAAACTCTCACCAATCTCCCTCTCTCGCCTCATACTCTCAGTGTCAGGTGAGTTGCCCATGGATGAGATTCCCTCATGACAGTAATATGACTCAAGCTCCCTGAAGTGAACATCCATGCTCACAAACTTCTTCTCTACTGGGCTCCAGCACACGTACCCCTTCTGAGTCGCCAAATAGCCCACGAAGACACTTGACTGCTCTAGGGTCAAATTTTCCAACAGACGGTCTGTTGTCCTTCACAAAACATACACAGCCAAACACCTTCAGCGGAAGTATCCCACTGTTATTTTCTTGCAATATCTCACATGGAGACTTCCATCCCAGTACTTTCGAGGGCATCATGTTAATCAGTTGAGCTGTTGTCAACACTGCATGTCCCCACAGACTTTGTGGGACATTCATGGCGATCATCATGCTCATTGCCACCTCCAGAAGGTGTTTGATCTTCCTTTCTGCCACTCCATTCTGTGCTGGTGTATATGCACAGATGGTCTGATGATGTATCCCTTGGGCTAACGGTATTCCTCAAGTGCTTTGTTGGTATATTCTGTTCCATTGTCAGACCTCAGTACCTTTACCACTGCTCTGAATTGAGTCTGGACATGTTTATGAAAGTCCCGGAAACAGGCAAAGACATCACTCTTATTCTTCATCAAATACAGCCAAGTGAGACGAGAGGAACAATCAATAAAAGAAACGAAATACTTGTAACCATTCATAGTAGTTGTGGCACACGGCCCCCAAACAGCAAAATGTATAATATCAAAAACAAAAGAGCTCATATGACCCGCACTAACATATGAGCTCATAGTAAGTTTGCCTAAATCACATGCATCACATACTAGTTTCTCCTTATTTGTTTTCTCATAAATAGATGGGTACAACCTACTCAAAATACCAAAAGAGGAGTGCCCCAACCGCCTGTGGTGGAGTATCAGTGTATCCCCAGTACTCATATTCGGTCCTCACATTCCTGCCCTCTGCCACAGACACCAATGCCGAATCTAGCCCTTTCCGATCCAGGTACCACAGTCCATCATGTCAAGTGCCAGTCTCAAGTCTTCGTCACATCTCCTTCTCCTGGAAGATCACCTTAAGAATATCAAAAGAGAGAATGCATTTTAGTTAGAGGATTATAGAACTAATGGACAAAAGACTGACTAGAAAAGAAGGAGCATGCAAAATATTAGATAATTTTACTAAACATGTACAATCGACAGTACCATTACCGACCACTGGCTGGAAAGTACCATCGGCTGTTTAAATGTTGTCCGCCGATGCTAGGTGAGTGTAGGAAGATAACTCACTAGCATTCCCTGTCACGTGTCGAGACACACCCGATCAAGAATCCAGTCCGACGATCTAAGGGAAGACAGATGCAAGGGCGAGTAAGTCGTCAGTACCTTCCTATGGATGGGCATACATGGCAGCGTTGCCTCTGGCGAAGACTGAGGTGAACGCCTCCTCAGTCCCACTCCTCATGTCTCCATTGCTTGACGCTCTCTACTTTCTCCTGAGTACCTCCAGCATGCCCAGCAGTGCCTGATCCTCCTCAGTATAGGCGTCATCAGTTCCCTTCTCGCCTTCTGCTACCAGCAGGTTCGTCCGATAACCTCCTCGACCACCCCGTCGATCCCCACGACCACGGCCACGTCCTCCAAACTGTCCACGCCCACCACCTGAATCTCCCTCCTTGGGTAGTTTGGTGCAAGCATGTCACGCCCCGATCTCCCGTAAGAATCGGTCTTCCCCGCTAGGCGCGAATCACCGCACCAGCGCTCCCGCAGGACGATCGTTTCCCTCGGGACGTGATGTCGCACGAGCTTGGAGTTGCGCCCGCGCGAGGCAAATACCGAAACGGACGTTGATAACTAGTTCGCAGAGTCGTCATAGCGAAAACATAGAATATACACAAGTATTGAATCCAAATCAAGCTATTTATTGATATGAAGTAAAGATTACAAGCGGCGCTAGGCCGAGATTACAAGTCGCTCATGCTCTCTTTCTACAATGAATATGCCCTTAGGCTTACAACTGAATCAAACACTCTGGATGATGATGTTCCCATACATTATGTCTCATTAATGGAGCTTCAGGTGCGCGCACCACGCTCCAAGACGCTAAGTGCGGTCCGGCGCCTCAATGCGTTAAGCGATCTCCGAATCCGTACAAGTTCTCCTTGCACCCTGCATGCAATCTGGTTGGGTATCAATACATTGAATGCACTGGTGGGGAGGCCTCTCGCCCACGCCACAAAACAAGCACTTTCATTAGTTATGTGCACCGACTGATTATGTTGTCTTTCTAGTCTTTCCCTTAGGACCAGCTACATGGCAATATAATAAAAGTAATACCCGTGTCAGCACAAGAGTGTCGTACTGTAAACAACTGAGTTTGTCTTACCCTCTCTTACCATTCGGCCTTCCCTGTCATATGCAACAATATAATCAATGATCTACTAAATATCGATGTTATGCAATCCAAGTGTTACGTTTGTATCTCTGCCTCAGACATGTTTTTCTTCGAACTAGGTCATATGTCGTGCATCCATTCTAAATGTGCAATATGTCGTGCAAATGTACTCCGTCATGTTACTCCTTTTCTGAACGTGGATAGCCGCTATGCATGTATGACTTATCTATATGAAGGTCACTGGCTCTGTTAGCCATATTGGACATGATCTGGGATTGAACGGTTATCTTCCCAGCTCGGTTGCGAGCCTTACTGGGCGTCCCGAACCATCCGACGAGTCGGCTGTCTTTCCAGGTCGGTAGCAAGCCTTGCTAAACGTCCCGCACTCGTCCGCTAGTACTTCAGCTAGAGTATTACCAGGGCTACACTGTCATTGTCCTCCCGGGCCGACACGATTCAGATGCCTCAGCAATCGTGTCGAGGACTCTTCTCTACCTAGTGCGCAACCAGTTGTCCATGACCATGCAACTACTCCCCCACTTCCAATCCTAGCCGATAACTTCCTGCTCGGTTTCTCTTATCTGACGACTTCAGCTTGGTTCAATCTTGCCGAGGACTACATTCGGATCTTTCTTCTTTGTGCAGCTTCCTGATTAGAGACTGGCTCGATGATCTGGTTATCCCGAGTACTTTATTTTCTCTTCTTCTCCTGACTCGGAACGACTACTTGATAGTCTTCCTCGTCTTTGTATGCAATATGATTATACTCTATCCCGTATCACATTTCGTGTGGTGCGATGCCTCAATGTGAACTCAAAAATACTTTCGTGGAACATATGAGAAACTACTATATTTCAACTCAATAAGCCCGATTACGCGAATAGCAAGTAAGATCTCCATATTCTATACAATGATAAGGCGGGGTTATCCCCTTAGCTATGTGCGTTCATCTCTTTTTATTAGCATGCAAAGGTTATCTCTTGAACTAGCATGTATCATTCATTTTCTTAAGTGTGCAGCTAAGCAGGGACAGGTTCACCGGGGCCACCCACCTTAGCGATGAACCGCATCGGCCGAGCAAGACTCCGAGCGCGCCTCTGAAAAGTCTAAGTCTGAACTCCATTCGAAGGTCCAAGTCTGAATGCCTTTTCATCGAACGAGTCATCTCGCTAAGCAAGGCAGATTGGTTCGCTACACTTGTACCATTTGAATCGGTCCAACGGGTTGAGCGGAACGAGTCGTTATATTATACACCACTCAGAACAAGTCTCGTCCTCGAGACTTCCTGAACGAAACTCGTATTATCGCACAACTTCTAAACCAAACTCTATACTTCTTGTCTAACTTCCAAAGACTGTTTCAACACTAAATTCATTTATTTCATCACTACGCGTTACGCATGTGCTTAGACAATCTCATCGAACAACTCTATCGTTCAATGCTATCGAACTATACCCAACTTAATCGTTGCACTCCCCGACTCAAACTCTACTGTGCCTGGCGCAGGGCTGTATTACTCAAACATGGGATATTTTATAATTCAATGCGCACTAGAAAACTCAGGCCTTGGGTGAACTTACCAAATTGTTACATTTTATCCATGCGAACCCAACACATCCGACCGATTACTCGACGTCGCCTATCGAAGCCCATCGTTACGCCTAAACCCATAAGTTTGAATCTCAGCTAATCTTCCAATCTCGTTTTGCATCAATTTCTATCTGAGTCACCATCCATTCTCGCTAAGTAAATTTACTACCATCCAAAATCATCGCATCAAATTGCCTACATTTTCTGACTCTGTCTTTATTGCGCCTTAGCGCAGAGCTAAATTGTCCAACATGGGATACGTTCTAATCCTTCGCGTCTTAGGTCCGATCGAACCTAATTCATTATTCGTTTTCTCATTCCGTTTCGTACGTGTGCTTAATCATTTTATCGAATGATTCTATCGTTCAACTATTGCGTTCCCAGACTCAGTCTCTTACTGCGCCTTAGCACAGAACTATCTCGATCGCAAGGGACACGTTACAATCTTCCGTTTATGAAAGTCTAGGCTGAGGCTAACTTACTCCAGTTGCCATACTCATCCATGCGAAGCCGACCGTTTTTATTTGTAGCTGCATTCGAGTTATGCATATCGCTAAGTCCGGATCGTACCCATATTGAAGGCGTCCCCCAAATATGTGTATTTCAACCAAGCTTAGTGATAGCTAAGTCGGACAAGCTACTCGTGAAAATCTTTCGAATTGTCAATCGTTTCGCTACTCGACTAACCAAACTCTGGTTCGTTTAGTCATCGTCTACCCCCAATCTCACTCAAATCCAAGTATTGCATTACTAGCAACGCACATCTTCCAAGCAACCATTTAACTCGTTATGCCAACTTATCTTGAATATCACCAATTCCAATCATAAGAGTTACGTCCGACAATTCCCTAATACCGTCTTATTCCTCACCGTCGCATCCAATCAACCAATTATCACCCAAGTTCTATCTCTCATTGCGTTCGTTTCAACACCAACGTCGCTAGCGTGCACTCCCAGTTCCAAGTCCTAACTCTAAGTCTCGTTGCCCCAGTTCTATCGTTTTTCCGAACGATACTCTGAAGTCAGCCACTCCAGTTCAACTCAAGGCATAGGGTCGTCTGCCTAGCCACTAGGTCATAGGTACAGTTCGAGTTTGTGACTCATCGTGCAATCGCGTTGCACGATGCTCGTCCCAAATACCCTAAGGTCAAACCATTGTTCTTTTGCACGAGATATTCTACCCAAGCTCGTTTCACTCAGATTTCTAAACATCGAGCACAGATCATCCTATTGCATCAACACGTTCGTTCAACCGAATCCACGATATATCCATGTCGCATGTCAAGCCTAGTGATTCGCATAGTCTATCTCCTCAAACACCTAATAGGATCCATATATCCAATATTTCTAAGTCTAGACCACCAAGTCACGATTCCATTTCTACCTCTTCGATGTTAATCAAAACTCAAAATCGTACAACATAATCCACGTATTCGTTCACTAAACCATCGAGCGTCTTGCTTCATGTTCTAAACTAACTCATCCCGAAATACATTTGATTCACTTGTATCCTGAAACTCGTCTTATCGTGTCGAACCACAAATCAAAACGATCATTCAATTGTCACGCTCCGGTCTCCCGCAAGTTCAATCATCCCCGTTGGACGTGAGATCACCACGCCAACGCTCATGCGGGATAATCGTCCTAATCCGGACGTAACGCATGTGCGAGTAAGAAGTTGCACTTGCACAAGACAAGAAGGTCAAACGTTATGGTTATCATCGAACGAACAGACACCTTATCGTCACACTTTGTTTCATCCAAGTTGTACATTGATCCATCAAGTCATGTTCATCTAACAACCGTTCTTGTCGTAATTATAATTCATCTAGCCAAATCGTCCAACTTTAATGTTACCGTTTGATCATTTCGTAGTCTACTTCTAGCATTCCTCAAACAACTAAGTTCAAATCCCAAGCCAAAGTCTATTCACTTTCGATACGTTCCATTTTATCGAGCTCGTTTGTAAAATCTTTGAACATGTTCCCGCGAATTCGATCATCCCCGCCGGACGTGAAATCATCACACCAGCGCTCCCGCGGGATAATCGATCTCATCTAGGCCTGATGTCGGGTGTTATCCTTCGAACTCGATTCAAGATCGTTCGTTCAAATTCAAGATTAAGTCCATTATTGCCTTTCTCAATCATCAAATCACAAATTTGCTAACTTGTATCAATCCATGCTATCTTCTAACTATCGATATTATATAAAGTCTTTCCAAATTCGAAACCGTAGCATTTGTACTCAAACTGAACTCTATCGAGCGATATCCTACTCAAATCCAAAATTTTCATGCGCGCTATTATTCGTTCGCACCATTATTCCCATTGCACTAACTCCGATCGCATTCCCGATTATTCCATCTCAACTCAAGTTTCAATTTGTTTGATTCAATTCAAATTCGCTCGTACGATCCACTAAGTCTCCCCCAACCATGATATTAATTCCAATACTCTGAATTCCTATCCGATGTAAACCTTATCCCTTGTTCAGCTCATTCCAACTCGTTCGAATCAAATCTTGCATAATTTCTTAGAGTTCGCTTACTTGCTAGGCACTATTTATACTAAGGCTTTACACAATCTCGTCGCTTGTTGCTAGACTCGTTTAATACCCTGAAATCCACGATTCGTTCGAACTTTTCTAAGACGACCAATACACCACTCAAGGTTCGAGCTATACTCTATGAATCTTTATAACTTATTTTATTCTCAATTTGCATATTCGATCCTGAGACTATCGCATACGCCACTTACGCCACTTAGGAATCGAGTCATCCTATTAACTCCTGAATCACGTTCGCATCGTTCACTCGTATATCCAATTTGTTCCTTAGAACTCCAGTACGATCCCTATTCGCTGCCTTGGCGATCTTAGTATCGTATGTACCTCTATCGATAGTCCTCCATACAAACTATATTTTGAATCGTAACTTATCGCTACGATTAACCGTTCAAACTATATCTCAAAATCCAAACACGATTCTCCATTATTCGCCTTAGCGATACTCCGATAACGTCTTTATCGATTTTCATTCTAAGTCCGACTTTATTCTTATCCGAACAATACCCAAATCTCGCTCGCAACCTGCTCGCCCCCAAAAGGTCTAGGTGCACGATACTCAGAACATAGCCAGAAGGTTGTGCATAGGTAACTGTCCGAACGATATTCTATCTTGCACACTAATCCGCTTGGTGTTCGCGTATAGGTATTCGGGTTCACATAACTTGCAGATTCTAACACGAATCTATTCCCACGAAGTCTGACACAGGTTGGCACAAAGGCATTCGCATAACTATTCCGTTCAAGCAAAGCATATCATTCACATGCACTTTCAAAAATATTTAGACTCATTGTATGGAACATTATCGAAACATCGAGAGAGCGTCTATCGCATTATCAATAAACAAGTTCAAAACTGAGAGAATCGACACGAATTCCAAGGACGTAAAGTCGTGCTCTAATACCAAAATGTCATGTCCCGATCTTCTGCAGGAATCGGTCGTCCCCGCTAGGCGCGAATCACCGCGCCAGCGCTCCCGCAGGACGATCATTTCCCTCGGTACGTAATGCCGCACGAACTTGGAGTTGGGCCCGCGCGAGGCAAATACCGAAACGGCCGTTGATAACTAGTTCGCAGAGTCGTCATAGCGAAAACATAGAATATACACAAGTATTGAATCCAATCAAGCTATTTATTGATATGAAGTAAAGATTACAAGCGACGCTAGGCCAAGATTACAAGTCGCTCATGCTCTCTTTCTACAATGAATATGCCCTTAGGCTTATAACTGAATCAAACACTCTGGATGATAATGTTCCCATTCATTATGTCTCATATATGTGTCTCATATATGTGAGCTCCAGGTCCGTGCGCCACGCTCCAAGACGTCAAGTGCGGTCCGGCGCCTCAATGCATTAAGCGATCTCCGAATCCGTACGAGTTCTCCCTGTACCCTGTATGCAATCTGGTTGGGTATCAGGACATTGAATGCACTGGTGGGGAGGCCTCTCGCCTACGCCACAAAAAAAGTACGTTCATTAGTTTGTGCACCGACTGATTATGTTGTCTTTCTAGTCTTTGCCTTAGGATCAGTTACATGGCAATATAATGAAAGTAATACCCGTGTCTGCACAAAAGTGTCGTACTGTAAACAACTGAGTTCATCTTACCCTTTCTTACCATTCGGCCTTCCCTGTCATTTGCAGCAATATAATCAATGATCTCTAAATAGCGAAGAGCATCGATGCAATACAAGTGTTACGTTTGTCTCTGCCTCAGACATTTTTCTTCAAACTAGGTTATATGTCGTGCATCCATTCTAAATGTGCAAAGTGTCGTGCAAATGTACTCCTTCATGTTACTCCTCTTCTGAATGCGGATAGCCGCTATGCATGCATGACTTATATATATGAAGGTCACTGGCTCTGTTAGCCATATTGGACATGCTCTGGGATGGAACGGCTGTCTTCCCAGCTCGGTTGCGAGCCTTACTGGATGTTCCGAACCATCCGACGAGTCAGCTGTCTTTCCAGGTCGGTAGCAAGTCTTGTTGGACGTCTCGCACTCGCCCGCTAGTACTTCAGCTAGCGTATTACCAGGACTACACTGGCATTATCCTCCCGGGCTGACATGATTCAGATGCCTCAACAATCGTGTCGAGGACTCTCCTCTACCTGGTGCGCAACCAGTTGTCCGTGACCATGCAACTACTCCCCCACTTCCAATCCTAACCGAGAACTTCCTGCTCGGTTTCTCTTATCCGAGGACTTCAGCTCGGTTCAATCTTGTCGAGGACTACACTCGGATCTTTCTTCTTTGTGCAGCTCCCTGATTAGAGACTGCCTCGATGATCTGGTTATCCCGAGCACTTTCTTTTCTCTTTTCTCCTGACTCGGAACGACTACTTGATAGTCTTTCTCGTCTTTATATGCAATATGATTATACTCTATCCGTGTCACATTTCGTGCGGTGTGATGCCTCAATGTGAACTCAAAACTACTTTCGTGGCACATATGAGAAACTACTACATTTCAACTCAATAAGTCCGATGACGCGAATAGCAAGTAAGATCTCCATGTTTTATATAATGATAAGACGGGGTTATCCCCTTAGCTATGTGCGTTCATCTCTTTTTATTAGCATGCAAAGGTTATCGCTTGAACTAGCATGTATCATTCCTTTTCTTAAGTGTGCAGCTAAGCAGGGACACGTTCACCGGGGCCACCCACCTTAGTGATGAACCGCATCGGTCGAGCGAGACTCCGAGCACGCCTCTGAAAAGTCTAAGTCTGAACTCCATTTGAAGGTCCAAGTCTGAATGCCTTTGCATCGAACGAGTCATCTCGCTGAGCAAGGTAGATCGGTTCGCTACACTTGTGCCGTTTGAATCGGCCCTCCGGGTTGAGCGGAGCGGGTCGTTACAAAGCATACCTCAGATGGCCCATCTCCCCGCAGTTATAGCACTGCCGGGGGTCTCCCTTAGGTCCTGTGCCGCCTGAATTGGCAACCGCCAGTGCTGACTTCACTTCAGGAGTACCACATGTCCCTGCCTGCAGCTTGATGCGAGTCTCCTCCTGAATCATGGCCGAGATAGCCTCATAAAGTGTAGGGATCTTCGGTTGGGCTAGAAATAGTGTTGTCCTCTGAGAAAACACTGCGGCCAACCCCTTAAAAAACTTCATCGTCCTCTCATGCAGACATACATGTCTCTCCTTACACTTCGGGTCCTCGCAGCTTGCCCAATCTGAGGAGTGATCGTAATCCAACCACAAACGCTCCAACTCCGTGGCATACTCCTGCACCGTCTTCTCTCCCTATACGGTGTCGTCGATCTCCCCCTTGATTTGGAAAACCCTCAAGTTATTCCCCACACCATCGTAGGTCCTCCTCAACTTCTCCCACACGTCCTTTACTATTTCAAGGCCATCAACTGTGGTGGCGATCGACTGGACTAAATAATTGAGGAGCCAAATGCTTATCACCGTATAAGTGGACTTCCACTCGTCGCGTCCTGCCGAGCCCTCATCCGGCTCTGTTTTCTCTCCTGACAAGAAACCCTCCAGGTTCTTCCCTGCGAGGGTTCTCCTCACCCGTCGTGACCAACTCAGGTAGGTGGCCGGTCCATAAACTTCAGATCGATGGAGGGAAGCTCCAACTTCGCCGGTGTTCGTATCGCGCTCTCACCAGCCGACAGTTTCATCAGCTTCATCAACGTTGCGACCTCTGCATGCTCCAACTTCTTTATGATCTCCTCCATCGATCCTCTTCTCCGATCACCTCACACCCGTCCCACGATTCACATTCGTCCTCTTCGTCCTCTCCTAGACCCGATCATGCCTCTCCCCCATCGGATCTAGGCCTTCGATGTCAACGTCCGGAACGACCCGCGGGAGACGCCGGAAACCGCGGCAGAAGGCTCATGCGAGCTCCGCGGGAGTCGCAGCTTCGCGGTGGTGGCGGAAGTATGGTGGCGGCGACGGCGACGGTGGGCGAGCGGTGCAGCGGCGGTGGTGGCGCGACATCGGTGGTGGCAGCTAGGGTTTGACGGCTTGGGTTTGTGGCGGCTACGGTTTGTGCTCTGATACCATATAGAATATTTTGGAGTTCTATTTTTTTTTATATAATCTCTTAGCTATATATATATATAGTTTTACAACCCTCTATCTTACATAAAATCCCCTAATACATTCTAATATACCAACAATAACTATGCTTAAAGTTCAACGCACCTGACATATCAGTTAGAAATAGAAGATTAAACAGCCAAAAATGGTAAATATCTGCTCTATAATTGCTGCCTGGCAAAGATATCATTGACTTCTTCAGAAGCACCACCCAACGACCAATAAATTTTGGAAAAAAACAGTTAGACGTACCTTGAGTACAAATACATTACAAGACGAAACTTCTTCCAGGTACTTTTTGTAGACAGAGTCAAGGTACAAAACGTCAGAATAACCATTGGCCTTAGCTATTGACTGCGCCTTCAGAACCTACACATGAAACATAGAGAATTATAGGCCTTAACAAGCATGCAGATATTACTAAAGTGTTTTCTAGAGCATCTAACAGGTTATGTGAAAAGAAAGGTTAAGATCTTATTGCCAAGAGAACTGAAAAACAAGGTGACATTTTAAACTTCTAATCTAAATGAAACACAAATTAAGGTTCAACAAGTTAACTTCAGGACTTACCTCAATGGTAATACTTGACAACGTCCAGTTCTTTCTGTTCATTAAGATCAATGTTTTCCATGTGCACTCATAACTACTTAACGATGTTTTTGTTCTTTTTATATAATTATTGAATGTAATCGTCATGTATGCATTTATTCCTGCTTTGTTGATTTTGTTTGTATCCTAGTTGCTGAATTTTTTTGAAATAAGAAATCGTTGCATCACATAGTTCCTCGAAGTATCAGGCGTCGTTATTTCATTCATGAATTTGCATGTTAGCAAGAAAGCTTAGAAAGGTGGAAAAAAAGTCAGAAAGTTTGTATTATATTCTGTCCTGAGAAAAAGATAGTGAAACAGTTTGATTTATGTGTGACAGAAAATAAAATTGAATTAGTAGTGGTCAGTTGTGGCCCCAATGGAAGCCATGGCTATGCCGCCCATTGCTCCATTCAAGTTTGACACAAACAACTATTCTTGACTGCCATCTAGTTCCCATGTATAATAATCCCGTATTTGTAAGAAGCATATCAACTGTTAATGTTATTTGAATAACTACTGTTCGACTTCATATGCACATAGACAGACAGCCAAACTTAAATGATGATGTAAGCAAAGCATCTGTTACATGACAGTAACAGCCCAAATCAATGGTCTATGCCACCCATGCTAGTATCCAAGCAATATAGTACAAGAAAGTAAAATATAAGTTGTGCAGTGAATGTTGCATCTAAAACTTAACGAATACAATGCTCTGCTAATGTTCGATGAGATATAAGCATATCAAAAAGGACATGACACCTTCGACAAGCATAAGCATAATAGTTTTAATGGTTAGAACATAGGAAATGGAAATGAACAATAGCAAGATCCCAAAAATGAAAGTAATCACATTCTTGCACTAATAATCTATCGTTAAAATTAAAATTTGACATGCTTAAGTGACGAGTTTGTTACCGATGCATAGTTTCCAATAGTCTTGATACCTCCAGTTCCACCAGGGGTCGCACGATGGAAGTCATTTTCAACTATCAAGTTTATTGGTGCTAAACCCTCCTGACAACATGGAGTAATCAAGTAATTGTCAATGTAATGTAACAAAGAAGTTCGTAAGCTTGAAATAAGTAATAAATCCAGTCTTTAATCAACAACAAAAACAAATTTAGCTAAACAAAGTAACACGCAAATTATTAAAAAAGCAAGAAGAGCAAAACGCAAATTGAAAAGAAAGCAACATTTATTTCAAGGTAAAAAAATGACATTGTACATTAGTGAAGACAATTTTCAGAAATACAAGAGCCTCTCTCAAGCAAAACATCCGTTCCAGAAACAACTTGAGAATCAGATATAACACATAATCCAGTAATCTATCCAAGCAACCTAATCCCATTTTTTCTGCATACATGAATCAATGTATCAAACATGGCACCAAGTTTTCCACCTGAAAAAAATGAACCCCCTCCCCCACTCTGCACACCCAACCCTAAATCTTCCGGTGGGTGTTTAAAATGGGAGAACATGCCTTGATCTGTAAACACTCGGTTCGTGTCACTGGCACCAATTGCCAGTTCAGGATCCCCAAGGGGTTGTTCCACCTCGACTAGCAGGAGCTCACAGTTAAAATCCATGCAGCCCCTACTAGGAAGAAACAGAGTAAAGTGGTGTAGCTCGAACCGAAATTACTACACCTGTTTAGAGACCTTCATTGGGCACCTTTTGACTGAGATTTTTTTTCCTGTCTTATTTTCTAGAAATGTGTCTATATCCTCTTACTAAATGAGGATCTTTCACTAGACTAGACAACTAATCAACAACCAAAGATAAAAGTTTCAAGAGTGATCTACAAAAAACAAGAAGCAATATCAGAGATGTCCAAAAAGAATAAACTGAACTGTAATCTGTTAAAATAAGGTAGAGAGAAATATGAAAGGACCTAAAAGAAACAAAAAATTATCCAAAGATGTCAAAATAGTAAGGGACGGAAGCATACATTTCTAATAGATAAATTATTGGTGAGTGAGGTTGGAAAATAAATGCCTAAGTGCCTATTTTGTTAGAAAGAGTTCTGTCCTCTTGATAAGCAAAGTACAATATGAGATGGGAAAGACAAAGAAGACGGGTTTAACCAACCTTAAAATAGTTGCCAACAGGAGAAACAAAAATAAGAAATGTGTATTCTGGGGCAGGTGCAAGACCAAGAACAGTCCCACTACCCATAAGCAATGGTCTGATATACAAGGAGCCTTTACCAGTAGGAGGTACCTGCATGGAAGGACAGAAGTACAATGAACAATCAGTACCTGATAATTTTCACTTGCTAATAAGAAAATGACAGTTCCAGTATACCCATCGCTTGTTTGCCAAAACAGTGAGCTTAACAGCATTCACAAACTGCTCCACAGTTGGGGAGGGCATGCACATCCGTTCTGCACCCATCATCATCCGCAAAGCATTTTCCTCCGGACGAAAGAGTAGAATGGACCCAGTATCTTTTCTATAAGCCTTTAAACCCTCAAATAATCCCTGAAGAAAAAATATGAAAATAGTTCCCATAAAACTAAACCAGTTCTTTTTCGATTTAGTAAAGGTGCTGTATAGATCACTTGGCATTATACCATCTACAGGTTAAGAGTCTTGAGATATTAAAAACAGTTGTATGTAGAAGAAAATTTAGATACAGTTTGACATTTGGTTTCTCTAATATTTTAATAATTTGTATGCTGGCATATCAGCACATATTCTTGAGATATTAAATACAGTTATATGTAGAAGAAAATTTAGATACAGTTTGACATTTGGTTTCTCTAATATTTTAATAATTTGTATGCTGGCATATAAGCACATATTCTTGGAACCTGAAAAACAGGAAAATATTGCACATGAGAAAATGATTGGTGTTTCTCACATAATTATTTTTAAAGCGGAAAACTAATATCATTGTACATCTGCTATCATAATTAAGGAAAACATGAGAGGAAAAAGGTATTACCAAAATATCTTTCTTCTATATATTATATATATTCATCACCCCAAAATCTCAAGTGCCCATTACAAGAACTGAACTACATGTATTCCCTCAAATTACTGTAACTTACTAACTTCAATAAAAACATAAAATATTATAATGAAACCAAAACACCTTGCAGAACGAACGTTACAATAAAATGCTAATTCCACTAACCTGTCCATAATTTAGAACTGCAGACGAAGGGTTCAACTCAATGGGTCCAAAGGGCTGCAATTCGCCTTCAGAAAATATTCCATCTTGAGAACATTTTGCAATGTACATGTAATCAGTTTGCACAAGTTCAAATCCAAGATTGTCCCAGTTAAAATCACCCAATTCAGCGACTTCACTGATAGATTACAATATACTAACATCACCATTTGCCAAGACACGGAGTTTTTTAAAGCATAAGTAAAAGGATGGTAAATTTATCTAGAGACAAACATCACATTGACATGCAATTAATACACAATCAGATAACAATAGAACAATTTCAATATAAGAAAACATATAATAGCCCGACCTTTCGGTCGCTCCAATCAAAATGTTCTAATTTATTATACATATAAATGTGAAAGACTTTATTATTCGTTATGCACAACCAAGATAGCCCTTCTCGCTTACTAAAGTACATGTTAGTCATCCTACTAGATGAGATCCACGTCTTTCATCATGATCTAAGCATAAAAAATGAACAAATAGTCAAAAAAACAATAACCCATGCCATCATGTTGCAAAATGATGCCTCCTTTCAAACCATAAAAAATGAGACCACTGAGACAGAGGATAGAAGTTCTAAAATGTTTTGGCGCGTATATCGTGATGGGTCAAGTATCACCTGTTCAGAAGGCCCCCACCATGTGCTTGACATTTGGGAACAACTACCTAACTTAAGCCTAAGTGATCATAGGATATTTTGGCCAATAAGTCCAGCCGCACAACAACCAAGGATCGTAATGGAAGTATCTAAATGTTAGTGTAGCTTAATATCAATGACTTAAGTAGTACAGGCAATAATATGAAGGATGGTGACAGTTTGCATGCCAATTGCCAACGAGACAAGATATGGGAGTTACTTTAACAGGTGACAAGATCATAAATACCTCCCTAACATTGTCAAAATGTGGACAGAGATTCCTAGTCTCTGAAGAGAGGTAACTTAAAATTGCCTCCAATTTCCTTAGCCCTCATTAGGTAGAGAGATATTATCTGTATCTGAAGTTGTGAGACTGCCATTTTTAACAGAACGTATCATCACCTACTCTCTAATGAAAAACCCACATTTATCCCATTGAGTTAATCATTCTTAAAGGATCAAGGAAGAACCATTGTACCATAACTTTACTTGCACAATTTGAAACTTGTGAATTATGATCCCATGCTATATCTCATACTTTTAGATGACTATTGGTACTCAATGATATACTATGTGACCATGGTCAAAGATCAAGTAACTCTATGCATACACATGCATGCACGCAATGTATATGTATGCAAAATTTGTGACGGAAGCAAAAAGAGTCACCAAGAAAACTTAGCTGCGGTACCAGCTCAACAAGTTGGTCACCCATGTGCTGGTGAGTGCAATACAAGGGGTTTCAGATGAGATCTAGAAGGATCGCAGAGGTGAAGGATATTAGGAACGAAAGCGCGAAAACCGTTCCCCAAACCAAGATGCCTTGCAAGAGAACCGAGCAAAACCACACAAACCAAAAACGCCAAACACAAATAGCAGACAGAGAGAATTTTACGTGGAAAACCCAAATGGAAAAAACTACGGGACGATCGGAGTCCAACCTTGAAAAGCCTCCACTAATAGAATAAGAAATACACTGACTCCTTACAAACTTCTCACCGATCCAAACGGATCACCACAACTCTTTGGAATAGAAAATAGATCACAGACAAATGAAGAACGGAGATGACGAGAAAAGAATTACATGAAACCGATCGCCTCTTCGAAATAGCCTTCAATCTCTTCCTCTCTCCTTCCAGTGTTGTAAAAGCACTCTTGCCTCCTTTTGCAATATTTTTTTAGATATATGAGATATATTTTAGGGCTATGAGACACCTAATATATATAGCCTCAAACCCACAACTAATATTCATATTATATATAGGAATACCCAATCCAAATCTAAATCCATTGACATATTCCGATTATATGTAGAAATATCCAATCCAAATCCATTGACATATTCCTATTATATGTAGGAATATCCAATCCAAATATATTGAGGTATTCATATTATATGTAGGAATACTCAATCCAACTCCGGAATATTTTTCACATAGGTTGGGAACCCCACCCACTCCAACAAATCTCCCCCTTCACAACTATGTGGAGGGAGTCGTCATCCTGACGATCAGCCTGCAGTACTCAAACGTTCCCCATGGAAGAATTTTTGTGAACATGTCTGCTCCGTTGTCATCCGTATGAACTTTCTCAAGCGTTGCTTGTTTTTTTTTTCAACCACATCACATATCCAATGACCGGGTATCAATGTGCTTTGACCGGCGATGAAATGTCTGGTTTTTCACATGGTGAATTGCACTCTGGCTATCGCAAAGCAAAGGGTACTGCTCTTGCTTTAGCCCCATTTTCTGCAACGGCTTCTTCATCCACAACAACTCCTTGCAAGCCTCCGTCGCCATAATGTACTCTGCCTCTGTCGTCGACAATGCAACACACTTCTGCAACCACGATACCGCTCCACCAGCAAACATCATCATATATCCCGAAGTCGATCGCTTCGTGTCTACATCTCCAGCCATATCAGCGTCGGTATACCCAACCAGCTTCGACTCGTCACCGCCAAAAGAAAGTCTCCAATCGGCAGTGCCCTGAAGGTATCGTAGAATCCACTTGACCGCACTCCAATGTACCCTTCCAGGATTTGAAGCATACCTACTAACTGTGCCAACTGCGTGAGCAATGTCAGGTCTCGTACACACCAAAGCATACATGAGACTCCCCACAGCTGAGGCATGCAACCCGCTCCATATCTTCCTCCTCATCCTCGGTAGATGGGCACTGTTCCTCAGTGAACTTAAAGTGAGCCGCAAGGGGGTTACTCACTTTCTTCGACCCGTCCATCCCGAAACGCTGAAGTACCTGGTGAATGTACTTCTTTTGGGACAAGTGTAGCAACTTTGACTCTCTCTCTCAGCTTATCTCCATCCCAAGAATAGTCTTCGCTGCGCCCAAATCCTTCATAGAGAAGGCCGCGCCTAGTTGGCGCTTCAACTCCGCTATCCTAGTGACATCCAACCCACCAGTAGCATATCATCAACATATAGCACTAAAATGATGAAATCATCCTCGGCAAAGTATCTCACAAATACACAGTGGTCCGACATCGTCCGTGCATAACCATGCTCCCCCATAAACGACTCGAACTTTCTGTACCACTGTCTCGGAGCCTACTTTAGACCATACAAGCTCTTCCTCAACCGGCAGACCAAGTGTGACTTGCCCTTCTCACAGAATCCCTCTAGCTGCTCCATGTACAACTCCTCCTCAAGATCACCGTGGAGGAATATCGTCTTCACGTCCATTTGCTCGACCTCCAAATCGAAACTGACTGCCAATGCTAGCACTACCCGAATAGACGACTGTTTGACGACCGAGAAAAAAATCTCATCATATTCTACGTCATTTCACTGACCGTAGCCTTTAACTACCAGCCTCGCTTTGTATCGAAGGTGAGTAGCACCATCTGACTGCTTCACTCCAAATACCAATCGATTTTTCAAAGCCTTCTTGTCCTTTGGCAACTGCACAAGCTCATAAGTAGAATTGGCATGTAAGGAACTCATCTCCTCCTGCATAGCCTCCATCCACTTTTGCCTGTGTTCGTCTTCCATAACCTTTGTAAAACTTTCGGGCTCTCCCCCGTCAGTCAGTAGCACATATTCACCCGGTAAGTATCTCGTAGATGGTCGACGCTCTCTGTCGCTCCTCCTCAACGGCACCATCGGTGCTGGCTGTATATCAACAGCCTCCTCCCCTTCAGGAATTGCCTCCTCGGCATGCTCATCCTCCTAAGGGTTACCCTGACCACCATCAGCAGGCTGATGATCAAGGTTGGAAGCAACTCCATGTACTGCCCCCCATAACTGGATCCTCTGTGATGTCCTCTGGAAATTGCTCGAAGCGAAATGACTCTAACTCCGACAATTCCTCAATCTCAGAAGGCATCTCGGAATCCTGAGTGTTGGTCATGGTCTGATCCTCGACGAAAACCACGTCCCTGCTTCTGTAGAACTTTTTTTCCACTGGATCGTAGAGTCTATAGCCAAACTCATCCCGACCGTAGCCGACAAAGACGCACCCCTCGTCTTCGGCTCAAGTTTGGATCTTTCGTCCTTCGGTACATGCACGAAGGCCTTACAACCAAATACTCGTAGGTGATTGTATGACGGCTTTGTCATACCATACTTTATCAGGCACATCACCCTGCAAAGGAACACTAGGAGATAGATTAATAATATAAGCAGCAGTGTAAAAAGCCTCACCCCAATAGCTGTCCGGCAAATTTGCTTCTGACAGCAAACACTGCACTCTCTCCATCAGCGTCATGTTTATGCGCTCTGCTACATCGTTGAGCTGCAGTGTCTTTGGTGGAGTCTTCTGGTGTCGTATCCCTTCTCTTTGCAATAAGCATCAAAGGAACCAATGTACTCGCCGCCGTTGTCGGACCGAACATATAGTAGCTTCTTGTCCGTCTCCCTTTCAACAGAGGCCTAAAACTCTTTGAAAGTGGACAGCACCCGATCCTTGGTCTTTATGGCATAGACCCAAACCATCCTGGAACAATCATCAATAAAAATCACAAAATAAGAAGCACCACCAATGGACTTTACCTTCATAGGACCGCAGACATCCGAATCAATCAACTCGAGCAACATCGGCTTCCTTGAACTTGGGTGACTTTGGAAAGATGCCGTATTTTGCTTCCCTGCCAAACAATGCGTACATCTCTCCAATTTTGTAGACTTTAGCCCTGGAATCACCTTCATGTTACCAAGTAGCTCATTCCCTTCTCGCGGATATTGTTGAGCCATCTGTGCCACAACTCAGTAGAAACATCAGTAGCTGCATTCACCTCATGTGTCCATGTGCGCTCTCTTCCATATAATAGAGTCTGGACTTCTTGCTTCCTCTGACAATCACCATCGAACCTTTGGAAAGCTTCCACTGACTGTTCCCGAAGAGGTTGAAGAAATCCTCTCTATCCACCCTTCTAACCGACACCAGGTTGAAACGGATATCAGGGACATGACGAACATCTTTGAGAACAAGAACTACACCCTTCTTTGTCCTCAAATGCACATCTCCAATAGCAACAGCTTTCGACACATCTCTGTTGCCCATCTTCAACACTCCACAGTCGCATGTTGTGTAAGTAGCAAATAATGTCATGTTGTGAGATACGTGCATTGAAGCACCTGAGTCTACCAACCAAGAGTTGTCATCGCAGGCAAGATTCATAACTACCTCATCACCTACAATGATCACGTCATCTCCATGTGCCGAGGCCGCCGCTGTAGTGTTCTCACTTTGCTTCCCCTTGTCGTCCTTCTTCTCCCTCTTTCAAGCGAAACAGTTCCGCTTGATGTGGCCCTTCTTGCCACAATGGTAACACTCTGAGTCCTCGTATCGACCATTGGACTTGCCCCTGCTCTTGTCTCTGCCACCACCTGGACCCCTGCTCTTGCTTCTTCCGCGGCTCTATGAAACTAGCGCCTCTGAGTGGGATGTGGATGAAGTGCCCTAAGAACGTCTCCGCATCTCTTCATTCAGTACCCCGCTCTTAGCAAACTCCAAACTGACCACGTCTTCTGGAGCAGAAACGATCATAGACACTCGTACAATTTTCTACGAGTCTGACAATGTACACAACAACTATAGTCTCTGTACTTCGTCGTCGAACTTGACTCCCATCGAGGATAGCTGGTCCACCACGTCCTGGAACTCACTCAAGTGATCCTTAATAGACGCACCATCTTTGTACAGCAGATCCGTCATCGTTCGGATCAGGAACAACTTGTTTACCCCGGTCTTCTTCGCATACAAAGATTCCAGCTTATCCTACAGCGTCTTCGCATGCTCAATATTGGCAACGTAGTTGTACACGTTTCCGTCAACGAACTGCCGTATGTACCCACACACCTATATGTGCTCGAACTTCATATCCTCTTCGGATTTATCACTGGACCTCTCGGACGCAAATACTGGAAGATACAGTTTCTTGACGAATAACAAATCCTTCATCTTGCTCCAATAATGATAGTTGGTACCGTTCAGGTTTACCATGCGCACCGGCTTCGCGTCCATCTCTACTCCTTGATTTGACTGTCAACTTCTGACACCTCTCTGAACTCAAGAACCTGGCTCTGATACCACTTTGTTAGGAACGAAAGCGCGGAAACCGTTCCCCAAACCAAGAAGCCTTGCAAGAGAACAGAGCAAAAGCACACAAACCAAAAACGCCAAACACAAATAGCAGATACACAGATTTTACGTGAAAAATCCAAATAAAAAAAACTACGGGACGATCGGAGTACAACCTTGAAAAGCCTCCACTAATGGAATAAGAAATACACCGACTCCTTACAAACTTCTCACCGATCCAAACGGATCACCACAACTTTTGGAATAGAAAATAGATCACAGACATACGAAGAACGGAGATGACGAGAAAAGAATTATCCAAAACTGATCTCCTCTTCGAAATAGCCTTCAATATCTTCCTCTCTCCTTCCAATGTTGTAAAAAAAACTCTTGCCTCCTTTTACAATATTTTTTAGATATATGAGATATATTTTAGGGCTAGGAGACACATAATATATATAGCCTCAAACCCACAACTAGCATTCCTATTATATATAGGAATACTCAATCCAAATCCAAATCCATTAACATATTCCTATTATATGTAGGAATATCCAATCCAAATCTAAATCCATTGACATATTCCTATTATATGTAGGAATACCCAATCCAAATATATTGAGGTATTCCTATTATATGTAAGAATACTCAATCCAACTCCGGGGTATTTTTCACATAGATAGGGAACCCCACCCACTCCAACAAAAGGGTTGATGCAGGTAATAAAAATTAACATTCAAGTATAGGCAAGGGTACAAATTGCATATTGCAGTCACATTGCAGTTGGGAATTCCACAGCGAGTAATAGATATCAGACTATATCAGGCAATATGGTACATAGCATTATACGTTGATAAATAATCTCATAGCATATTGCAAAGACATACTAAAATATAACATTGTAACTTAAAGAGTTGGCACTGCTATGATTTTTATCGGGATTATTGAGTGGCTAGAGCACCATGACATAAATTATATAGTAATATTATAATGGTTTCTTCCATATTGTGTCTGGTTAACTAATGTCATAGTTAACTTTTCTTTTAGTTAGGGCTCTGGAGTCACTATGGAGGATGCTATTAGGCAACACATGCAACTCCCTGCTGCATTCTTTTATACAAGGTCCAGATTTATCGAAGCTTTTGATTCTCTGCCAAGCTCAATCCCTCTTCACAAACGCCAACTATCTAACTGTTCTCTCTTCCCTAACTATTAGAGGAATAAATATGGTCACATAAGAAAACAATATCGTTAGGAAAAACCAATTCATTATAGCAAAACAAAAAAAACAAAAAAATTCAAAGTTTTATTGTCTGCTACCTTTTTAACAGTGAGGAGACATATGAACTACATTAGGTCAACGGGATTCGGATATTGACCAAGATATACAAATCCAGTATTCCAATATTTAAAAACCATTCAAATTACTAGAAGTACAAGGAAATTTATGGTTTACATTGCATAAGATAGTTTTTATCACAATAAGAAATCAACCATTAGAACACGTACATCTGATTCGTCACTCCAACCGCTTCACATCTTGTACTCGAAACCCTTAGACTGGGAGAAGGAATTGAACAAAGCTGACTGTGAATCTGCCAAGTATAAGAAGAAAGAGTAAGAATGCATATAGAGCGGCATACAAAATCTAATTCCGAAAGGTCAGAGTTAAAGCCAGATCAAGAATCCTTGAACAAAATGAGATAATTCTTAAGACAACCAATGAAAATGGGGAAGATAGAAAGGAATAAAGGGGCTATATACAAGCAAGTTGTTCTTTTTTCACATAACAACTAATGTCGAATAACATATGTTGCACTAACATGAATATGGCACGACATTATGGAGTCCTTGACACAAAAAACGCACCGATTTTTTTCCATAGCCATGCTTCCTAGTGAATAATTGATGTGAAATCATATCATATATTGAATATCAAAAATATCGTGTTGCATTAACAAGCTAACTGCAGGGACACAAAACAGGGCATAATAAAATTTCCATTAAGAAGATACAACTATGAACAAACCGAATCGAACGAGCAGCTTGCTTAATGCACATACGAAACCAAAAGCTCTTGTGCCAGAAGTAATAATATATAATAGGATGAAGTCATGTACAGAGGAGATCGATAACAAAATGGCTAATAACAGTATTATTAGTAAGAAAAGTTACTAGTCCTCAGCGCAACAAATCCACATTTAGCAAATCAGCATCTTCTCCAGAAAAGCGGTGCTTGAATAGAATTTCAGAGATTTCTTCTGAGATTCCAAATCAGATCATAATAATATGGAACACAAACAAATAAACATCTAAAAGAAAAAGGAATATGAGTATTCCTATGTTGCACGAACACAACATGGACACGACGTTGATTCTGGGGTTTCATAGTGTATTTTTGGATTTTATGTGTCCTACAGACGCTATGGTACGGACTGGGAACCAATTCGATGCGTCCAGGTGTACGCTGGAGTGTGAAAGTCGCGTCTCGTACGAGTCGGACACGGTGCTGGAGTGTCCGCGCTACCTAGGCCGAATCGGATACGTATCCGATGACGCGACATCTAGGAAGCACGGAGACTCCAAAAGAAACTGCGCAGTGTCCTGTCGGACCGCATACCGGATACGTATCGGAGACATCACGGACACTCCAAAATACACTAGAACATACCTAACTAGGTGTCGTATCCATGTGTCGTCCGTGTCCGAACAACACAGCGCGACACTGACACGGCAGTAGAGAGAGAGATGGGGACGGTGTGACCTTGAGAGATGAGGGAGACGGCTGCGAGTGAAGCCTATGCGATCTGTCGGAGGGAGAGAAGAGGAGGGCGGCGTGGTTGGCGCGAAGATGGGAGAGAATGAGAGAGCGCTCCATTGCTCGATTTCTTCTTCTTCTGCTCTCTTTTCTTCTTCTCCAGAAGAAGAGAGGAGAAAGAACGAAGGAGAATGGGTGTGAAAATACTATCAGTCAATGGGTAGATTTTATTTTTGGCCCGCTGGCGTGGCGGCGGCCACTACGGAACCGGAGGGGAAATTATGACGATGATTCTATGGACGGATTAGGAATAGGGTCGGAATGAAGTTTTTTTTTTCTTTTTTCATAACATTTACTGCAACGAAAATGTAAATAATTAGACAGAAACTAAATATTCCGTCCATACTGAAGGCTTTGTTCAATTTTCGCCAGTAACATTGACAGAAATCGAGTAAATTTGGTTTACTAAGCTTCATATCCTCTCCTCCGCTCTTTCGAACCAAAAAAAAACATGAATTCTGACAAGCATTAAACATTTCACCTCTGAATCGAATCCACCTCTTATTCGTTTGAGTTAAATTAAACTTGTTCAATTTATGCTGGTACGACTGGCAAAATTTGGACAAAATTACTTAGTGAAATTGAATTTAATTTTTGTCGATACATCTGGTATAATATTTTGTTTTTGTCAAAAATTTAAAACCTGTTTTATTCTACCTAACTGAATTGAATATATTTTCGTTGTAGCATTTTTTTCCGATTGTGATATGACTAATTTTGATAAGAACTCAGAAATGGACTTTTTGTTTTTCATTTTTTCTGTTCTCCACTTACGTTATTTTGTCTGAACATGAAAGTGGGCGGAGATAAGTAACTCTTTAACAACAATAAAGAAGTGACACAAATTGGTTTTGGCTAGAGAGGTCGTTGGTAGAAAAGTAGTGTTAAGTAATGGCTAGTTAACGCTCTAAATAATTTTTTTTGAGATTTTAGTTACGAGGTAAGATAACTAAGTTTATTTTTCTTCATAACAAAGGAAAAAAAATAGACAACATATTTTATTATCATTATATTTCTTTCTCTTCAAAACTACCCTTATAAAAACCTTATATATAACATAATATATTTAAATTAACTAGAATAATTTAGGTAGATTATACACTTTTTCACTAACATAATTACTCATCACTAATAAGTACATACTTCCAACTATAGACAAATGCAAGAATTTAAAAGAGATAAGTCAACCTCAAATGTAAAAAAAAAAAAAAAAAAAAAATCTATCTACTAAGTCCATAGAAAACAGCAAATTTAAGACATTCAGAACTCACAACAATATTTCTTTTCTGTGGAGTCAGTTGTTGATCTTAGTACGAAGAAACACAAAATAATAAACACATTTTTCTCTATTATTTTTCTTAAATTTTCCAGTGGCCAAGTTGACCCCAATTGTCCTCACGTGTGCCCCTCTACGTTCACAATAAAAAAATTAATTTATTTAGAAATATTTAAGACTATTTTAAAATATATTTGTCATACAACTTTATATTTTTACAGAAAATTTGCTGTACAGAAATTATTTTTAAACAAATTAATTAAAACGAAACAATTTGTAAAAAATCTGAAATCACGACCCATCTCTGATGGCGAAAATATGAAATAATAATTTTTTTTATATTTTTAAAATTTTGTCAACCGAGTTGACGAAAATTTTGGTTTGCCAATTTTTCGCCAACCTAGTTGGCGAAAATATGACAATAGTTTTATTGGGTTTGGTTTATTTTTTAGGTTTTTTTTGTTTTGTTTTTTTTAAACAAACAAACGGGGGAGCCAACTCGTTTTTTTTCTGGTTTCTTTTTAAAAAAAGTTGTTGTACCAACAAATTTTTTAAATAAATTAGAAAAACATAAAATTTAACATAAAAGATAAAATATTCTATTATTGAACAACAACAATAACAAAAAATCTGTTGTAAGAATATTACGTCTCTCGTCGAGCAGACTTCGAGCGGCCATAATTATTTATTTTGAATCATTTTTCATCAAACAATAGGTCGATTTGTATGTTTTCGACGAGAGTAACATAATTCGTGTAAAAAAAAAATCATCCGAAACATGACGCACATGTTACAGACAAAAATAAAAAATTTAAAACTTTAAAATATCATAACTTTTGACTGAGGGATCGAAACAAGGTCCAGTTTGTGAAAAAAATGACCGTATCGAAAAGTACTACGAGATAAATATTTTCACCGTTTGACGGACTTCAAAAAATTTTAGAATCGCAAAAAAATGATGTTTCAATCTCCAAAATTTACTTTCGGTCATTTTATTTTCGAATTTTTTTATTATCTATACTAATTTGTTTATCTATACTAATATGAATGATAATTTGTTTTTTATTTGTTTTAGTTATCTATACTAATTTTTGGAGGTCGAAAATTTTAAAAAATAAAATTAGTATTGTGATTTCAAATATTTAACAAATTATTTCGTTTTAGTTAATTGGTTTTAAAATATTTTATGTATAGCAAATTTTCTGATTAGTATTGTACTACAAAATTTCTGACAAAATGAAAAAAAAATCAAATTAGTATTGTCAAAAATTTAAAAAAAATATATACAAATTTTTGCCAACCTAGTTGGCGAAAATTTGCCAAATATATATAAAAAAAATTATTATTTCATATTTCCGCCAACCCAAACTTTCGTGATTTTAAATTTTTGGCAAATTGTTTCTTTTTAGTTAATTTGTTTAAAAATATTGTTTGTACAACAAATTTTCTGCATTACCAAGAAAATAAACCAAAAAAAATCCCAAAAAAATAATAACAAAAAAAAAAAAAAACCCTAAACATAAAACTAAAAAACCCAAAAAAAAACCAGCATATTTTCGTCAACTCACTTGGCGAAAATTCAGCTTTTTCGTAAAATTTTCGTCAATTGGGTTGGCAAAAATCGAGCACTCCTAATTTTTGCCAACTCAGTTGACGATTTATATCGTAATTTTAATTTTTTAAAAACTTCTATCGTTATACTTAATTAATATAAAATTATGATCGGTACAGTAATTTGTTTTTATATTTTAAAAATAATAGAGCAAACAGGAAAAAATTGTTGTACTTCTTAAGGACCATTATGAAAATTTGTTGTACAAAAATAATTAACAGGCCTCACCTGGCCCGAGACCAGTCCTACCCGGATAAGAAAAGGATTTCTTTTGTAATTGTTGTACTTCTTAAGGACTATTATGAAAAATCTTTTTTTTTAAATAGTACGATGAGAGTATCCAACCCTACCTACCCATTCCCCTATCCTAAACTTCACCCCCTCCGCGCGCTCTCTCTCTCTCTCTCTCTCGCTCGAGGACGCGCGATCTCGCCGTCCGCACCGTATCCCTCTGCGGCCGTCTGCATACATTTGCAGCCGTCACTCCGGAATCAAGGTCTTCTTATCTCTCTCTTCAATTTTACCAATTCGGAGCTTTAGACCTAGAAAGGAGAAACAACATATGATAGCAGTCGTGGAAATATTCAGAATTGCAAATTCTTAACTATTTGTGCTCCTTTTCTACTGGAATTCTCTGGGAAGTGTGAGTTAGAAAAAGAAAACCCCTTCTTCAATTTTATAACTCCATGGGAATATCCCCCATAAAATGTCCTCCCTCCCAATTTATTTTCACAAAGGCCCACGGAATTGTGTTTTACGCATTAGCTGTCTCACTAGCAAGAAGCAACACTGGAGAACTGCTCCTGAAACCAGACAATAATTTGGATTTATAAGAGAACTCAGATTCGAAACCGTTATATAGTTGTAAGCAGTCATCGTTATTCGTTTGGGCCCCTTACGGCTCAGCGCCAGATAGCTATTTTGCACGGGTACGGACACAGCGACCCAGACATGCCATTGATTTTGACGTGTCCTAGTAGTATGTTTTCGAGTGTCTGCTGTGTCTGATATGTGACCTACCAAATTAACCTTCGAAATTCATGGAAAGTTCCCCAAAAAATCATAGAGCCCTATCTATAGGGCTTTGCTTGTCACGATGATAAGAATTGTGGCTTGCGTCCCAGAGGATGCGGGTTAAAGTGACAACAAATTCTCAATAAAATGGGGGTAGAGTTATATCCTACAATAACGCGATTGTCATGGTGTCTGTAAACAATTGTAACTTATCCCCTTTTGTTAAAACCCTTCTCAGTTCTCTCATAGATAGGACCCATCTTTTAAAAATCCCATGGCCCATTAGGGTTTTTTGATCAGTCACTTCCTCCAATACATCTACAATCACTTGGTAATAATTGTACTTTTGTTTCTTACTTTCCATGTTATTTTATTTATATTCAACTGTGCTTTATATGTTTGGGTTGTATGGATTTTCTACGGCGGAATGCCCTTTGATCAATTATTCATGTACAGGTTTAGGGTTTTAAGTCTTTCAGGTATTTTTTATTTTTTTAAAGGGAAAAAAAAGAATACCGGAAAGACTTTAAAACCCTAAACTTGTACCGGAAATAATCAATCAAAGGTCTTTCCGGAATTCTTTACCAGCCCAGTTTTTTAACTTTCTCCTATCTAATCCAAATTCGTTGTTCTGTGGCTGTGGGTTATGTTGAGTTTGGGCTGAGTGCCATCCTTAAAGAACTGAATATAACATTTTATAATTTCTTAGGACCCTTAATCTTAAACTTGAGATGGGTTTGGAATTTGAGCTTCACATATGCTATTACAACAACACAACCTGCTATTTTCAGGATCTTTCTGCTGTGGTATGCCAGATTGATTCGCAAGATGAAATGGCTATTATATGTATTTAGGGTTTAAGTGTTTCTTATGTTTTTTCGCTGTTGTAAACTTATTCCAGTAGTGGAGTTTTGGCAGAAACTATCAAATACCCTTTGATCATCACCTCATCAGTCTTCAAGGGGGTCACATTGTAAACACAATATTTACTGACCAACAATATGCTGAGTATTTTTGCTAGATGGTATCTGGGTTAGTTTGGTATTCAGTGACCCTCGAACATCAGCCTTCATATAGGTTAAGAGTATAAGATTTTTTTTATTTTTTTATTTTACTTAAGTAGGCTGCAAAAAGTTGTCCGATATTTTGATTTTATATTATGCAAACATTTTTGGGCTTGTTTATATTATTAGATGGGCTTTCTCAGTTTTATATTGGTAAGCATGTAAATCAGATGAGGTTTAGGTTTTGAGCCTTTCTTAAGTTCTTTTAAGGATAAAATTTTAAATTTGTGTCTACTATTTTTCTTCTACCTAAGAGCAAGGCAATGGCACCTGTCGAGTGGGCTGGAATTCAACAATTCCCACCCGCCACTCAGCATACATTGCATGAATTATTGGGGCAATTGAAGGAAAAGGTTAGTTTCATTTATATTGGTTTTAGTCCTATTTTTTTTATTCCTGTTGATGTTTAACGTCTGATTAATATTTCTCATTTTAGGATGTCAAAACATTAACAATTCTGATGATGGGTAAGGGTGGTGTCGGAAAGTCGTCCACAGTAAACTCTATCCTGGGGGAGTGGGTGGCTACTGTTAGTGCGTTCCAGGTTTGCTTTGATTGTATTGAGTTGATGGTGGAGTTTGTCTTTCATTATATATACTGTTTGCTTATTTAATTCCCGTTTAATCATTGGTGCTTTGCTTATGTAATTCCTATTTATTGTAGTCTGAAGCGCGGAACCCTGTCATATTTTCACGGTCACGGCTTGGCTTCACTTTAAACATTATTGATACCCCAGGGATTGTGGAAGGTGGATATGTTAATGAACAAGCTCTTGAAATTATAAAAAGGTTAGCATTAACTCCATTTAGTTCAGGAACAGCAAGTGTATCATGTCTGCCTCCAACAAAGTTGTGAGACTTAAACCCAACTTGCCTCATGAAGAAAAAAAAATGTCTAAACCATACTTGCCTCATGAAGAAAAAGATGTCCAAATCATACCTTCTTTCTATTTTTTTTCTTTTTTTTTTCTGAAGTATCAATTGAAATACTAGCTGCAACTTTCTCTTTAGTAAGTTATCTATAGAAAATTCAGCAGTCACCATATGGTTCTATAGAAAATTGAGCAGGCACCATATGGTTCACTTGAAATGTGTTACACTGTTTCTTTCTTTAATAATTGTCATTGCCATCATAATAATGGTTTTATAGTGTCTTGTTCAATTGAAATTTTGACGGTTGTGTCTACTTGGAGCTCTTTATGTTGCTTTGCCTTTGATGTGAACTTCTATTCTTTTTTTTTTTACTTTTATATTTTCCTTTTCTATTAAGGAGAATAAAATGTTATTCTTTAGATAGGTTGACTTTTCTTTTTATACGATTTGATGACATTTCAGGTTTCTCTTGGGCAAGACTATTGATGTACTTTTGTATGTGGATCGGCTAGATGCATATAGGGTGGACAACTTGGATAGACAAGTCATAAAAGCCATCACTGATACTTTTGGCAAGGGAATTTGGCAAAGAGGTTCGGTAGTCTTAACCCATGCTCAGCTGTCTCCTCCCGATGGCTTAAATTATGATGATTTTGTTGCCAAGCGGTCTGAAGCACTGTTGAAGTATGTTCGCTTGGGTGCTGGCATAAGGAAACAAGAATTTCAGGTATGAATTTACTCCATCTATTATATTACATGAAGTCCTTCAACTTCTAGATATCTTTTGCTTGAATATTGTTTTTGTTGGTATATTTTGTTAGGAATTTGGTGGCCATTTTTTCATATTTATAGAGAAGTTTATAAGCGGCAGGGTCTTCCTTGAGATAAAACCCCTGATATTCGTATTTGGTAGCCATATATTCATATTTGTTAGGAAGTTGGTATTTTTTGTAAGCAAAAGAATTTTAAACTTAGGAATGTGGGAAAAAGATAAGTTTTTGTACTAGAAGAGGGTCTCTGCAACAATGCTACAGAATGAAAAATAGAAAATACTTTTTTCTTATGGAAAAAGATAAAATACAGAAGACAAAAAAACTGGGTCTTCCTTGAGGATAAGACCCTTAATACACTGATGTAAAAGAACGAAAAACGTGAAACTAAAACCCAGAAAAAAAATCATGGCATTATTGTCTACTTATGTTGAAAGCAAAGTTTAAAATCTCGGTACCTGTATCGGACATCCCTCTCTGTGGGTCTCGGCATCTGTGGAATTTTGACAGTTACCTGAGGTTTTGAATCAAAGTTCTAAGTAACAAGTTTCAGCACTCCAGAAAAGAATTTTAACTAAAAGAAATAATTGTTGAAATTTAGGCATAATACAACGACGGCGACGACAAACCTCCTCCTCCTCTCTTCTTTGTCCTCTTCCACTTCTTGCTTCTTCTGTTCCTCCTCCTCTGCTAACCTGGTACCACTTACACCCTTAAAAGTCAATTAATTAGCCTCTGGAGCCTTCTTGTGGCACAAGATGCAATGAAAACTCAACGATCTTCCCCATTTCAGTTGTCTTCCTCTATTTTTCTTGTCCTTATATTTGGGCTAGGCATGGACAGAACCAAGATCCAATGGTGAGGGGCCAGCGGGGGGTTGGGGGGGGGGGGGGGGGGGGGGAGCAGATCTCGGGGTTAGAACATCCAATGCTAAGTTTAGAGGATTTTTTAACAAATCATGCTGAATAAATGTCTGATCATTAATTTGGCAAATGATAATCATAATATGTTTAATCCTGGCACAAGAGCACTCCAGCAGAAGTTTTTTTCCC